>JAUMHB010072803.1:0-10211 GCA_032359685.1 Pittosporum tobira | reverse complement strand
ATAGAATTGGAGAGTGATCGTTGAAGTTTTGGAACATGCTTGGTTTGATTAAACTTTCCAAGTATTGAATGTATACTAGACGAATCGAGTTGATTATTGAATTGTTTAAATTTTATTTGTATAATTTATTAAATTAAAAATAAAATTTATTAAAAATTTGTTAAATTATTAGATTGAACGTGATACAAATCGAGTTTGAGTCGTTTAAAATTTTCAAATGAATTATGCAAAATATAAAAAATATATATAATTTAATAAAATATAAATAATTAGTTAAATATTAAAATATGTCAATATTATATTCGTTAATATTTTAAACCAATAAAGTATTGAGACTTTAATCGAACATTTATGAATTTAATCCAGACCATTTAATTTATTTATAATCTTGGTCATAATCACTTAATTTCGATAACTTGATATTTGTGTTACAAAATTATTTATACCTATTGGGAAGAATTTTTTCTTTAATTTTATTTTATACAATATCAAATATTCTACATGTTCATAAAATAATTAAATCACACAAATTAAATAATGTCATATTAGATAGAGACGGAATAAACCAAGTAAAATGTACTATATGAAATAAGAGTTAAATTCCATAAAGTTTCATTTTTGTGAACATTGACCAAATAACATTTGCTATTATTCGGTGTCGCAAGTTTTTTTTGGCTTCAACTATCACTTAAAGGATAGTGATTGGACGGAGTCAAAAGAAACAACCTTGGGAATATATTGCTTATGAATAAATAGTAATTATCATTTTTGTGCAATTTTTTTCTTCTAATATTACTAATAACAAATTTAAAGAAGAAGAATAGAATTGAAAATTTTAGTACCACTAGGGTTACTTTAGCAAATTCATAGCAACGTGCAACTCAATAATCACTATTCACATAGGGCTTCTCACCAAATTTGCACCTCCGTCATTACCACTCACGTGGATCCTACGCGGCGTACAACCGTTCTATACAGCCCAACAATAGGAAAATTTAAAGTACACGTGTACTCCATGTGTAACCGCATGTTCACTTTGGTCAAATATTCTTCGGATCTCGTCCACCGTTAAATCCCCCCACCCACAAAATCATTTCATCATTTGGTTGTCATTATTTTACTAATCCGAACATCCATTTGTGGTCGGAAATCACAAATGGCCGGCTAAATTGATCGCAGCGGTTGGATTAAAAAATAAAAATATCGAGGCCTTTGATCATGGGATACCCACACGTGCGCTCGTGCATGTGCAACTATTACCAAGAAAGCGAGGTGGTCTGTAATGCCAGCTTAACCTCGATATTTTGGATTAAGCAAAAGTGGAGTACAAATCCGTTTTTCCAAACTCAATAAAAAGGTTGTATTACATTTAAGTGATATAAAATTTATATTTATTTTTTTTATAATTAATAAATTTAAATACAATACAATTGTTTGATTAAATTTAAAATAATAAATAAATAAAATAACAAATTTGAACTCGCAAAAGTGGGATCCACCTCGCATCTCATTGCATGTTACCGGCTGAGCTGGTCACCATGTGATTAAACCGTTAAGATTGTTAAGCACTAATTAATTAATTATCCCGAAAAGTTTAAAATTCGGGTCGCACGTGTTGGTCGAAGGAACAAACTGTATAAGATTCGTTGGAAATTTTGTCAGATATTTGACAAATATACCCTCGATGAATACGGTAGATATATATACTTGCACGAGAGAGATGCTACATTGAAATCTAAAAATGACATTTAATAAATAAAATAAAATAAAATTCACTAAAAAGAACTTTTTTTTCCCCAAATTCTTCCAAGATAAAAATTACAACTTATTCAATTAGAAATTTATATACATTATGATGAAAAAAAAATTAATGTAACAAAATATCCAATCGTTGTAATCTTTATTTTCCATAAATATTGCGAACATGATGATAATGCCTCCCAAAGTTGCACAATATTTTAAGAGTAAAATACCATCAACATAATATTGCATTCGTCAATCTTCCACTGCTTGAAGGACTTTTTCGGAAGAGGATGGTAATTTGAAATTGTTGAGATTTTCCCATTAATTCCACATGCATTAACTGGCGACGAGTTTATAATCACACAACACCTTATGTTGCACATGCATGGAAAATGCATTTTATACCCAGAAAGGTCCAAGTACGAAATAACATAAAGTAAACATGAAATGCTTAATTTAATTAATGGTCATATATCTATTAAGTAATCATATTAGAGATTATAAGAATATATATATATATATATTAAAATACTAAAATTTTATAAATCCGAAACTATATTGATATGATTTCAAAAATACCGAGGAGACCTGATATATAGGCTCTATTAACACGACGATTAGGTAATCTATTCCTAATTTAGTTTATTGACTAAGTTTTTATTTATTTTATGATGTCTAATACTAATAAATAATAGAGAACATTTTATTAATTTAATATGAATTCTACATCTCCTGTCAAATTAAAAATCAACTTTTAATTTATTATAAAAACTTAACCAAAACCCATAACGATACTTGAGAGCACTTGAATAATTGATTTGGTATTATCTAGCAATATTTATGAGCCTAATCGATTTAATTTGCTATTGAGAATATTTAATTTAATTATTTCCATAACGCCAAAGCTTAACCAAATTAGATTAACAATACTTAATTTGGTTTAATGCCTATGAATAGTTGATTTAATTTAATTAATATCGTTGTTGGGTTTTGCCCATAATAAAAAAAGGCCATGCTGGTTCGTGTGGGCTCAAATTATTTACTTAAAACTGCCCATTTGTCAGAAATAATGGGTACGTCCAGCTTCTGGACGGCTATCTCTTGGGTGGGTTTGTTATTAAATCCATTGTTTCTCACATAGACACTAGAGACAATAATGCATTTGCTAAATTGTGAAATAAATAAACAAGAATGATAAAATATGGAATTTTTGATATAAATATATACAGAAATTAGTATGTATTTTCCCCAAATCTGAAAAGACCCGTCCGCCTCTTACCCTAATAAGTAAAATTTGTTATTCCCCACCTTCCAGGGTTAGGGTAGGGCATGAAACTTAATTAATTTTCCAAATCCATCATGTTTATCAAGCTCCCCTCTACACCCATTTCTTCCATACTTTTCATATCAATCATCTATTTTTTTTTTACATATTTAATCATAATCATTGATTGATAGATGATTGAGATTACAATAAATTATTGAGATAAAAATTATGGAGAGTACGGAGGGAATGAGATGAAAAGAATGGGTGTATCAATTATGAAGTATCAAAAGTTACAATATTTTTCTGATCCCTTTTGGGCCATAGTCCGAAAAATGGGCCGGTGGCACTACATTGGAGGATATCCCTTACGAATGCAAACTCAAAATCCTACCCCAAATCCATTCTTCCTGGTCCATAAGAATTGGCGCGGTCCAATTTAGTACTGGAAAAACCACAAATTGAAAACGCATTTCATACAACATACTAATATCGTCCCCCTTCCATGCATTTATGTTTGTAATTATCAAACTAGGAAAAGTCTTAGCTGGATACAACTACAAACTCCGTTCATTCAAGTTAATTTATCCAATAAAAGCCCAACCCAATATAATAAAATTTCAAGTCTGGTCCATAATTACATAGTTTTGGGCCCCTTCTACCTGTATAAAAGTGTTAGGAGCGTTTTAGATAATATGTTTGAACTCGTCTTATCTTGGTTTTCCATTGGGCTAAATTGCCAAAAGTCCAACACGACAGCAAAATTACCTAGGATGAGAAAATGTATTCAAAATTTCAAACCATAGTAGAAAAGGGACAAAATTTTACCACAACACACTAGAGAAATTTAATCTCTTTTCTATATTTTAAATTCAATTTTCTAGCATTAAAGTGAAAAATCATGAGATAAATTTGTCTATTTTGCAGAAATTTTGTGAAAGATAATTTTTCATCTGACAAAATGTATAATGAAAATTCTATAGAAATAATAAATAACTAAATATAGCATTATAGTAAATAGGCACATAATATTAGAAGTTGCATAATAAATAAAAACCAAAACTAAACAATGAAAGATTAATACAAAGAATAAGACCCTAATTAACGCCAAATTAATTACTAGTAACTAGGCAAAATGATAAAGTACTAAAAAAACGTGTACGCACATATGTTTAACAGATACAGCATGTATCGTGTCTGTTCTAAAATTTTCTTAATATTATTAGACAGTTAGTAGATATAAATTTTAAGATACATAAAAAAATATATATTAAAAAATTATATTTATATTTATATTTATAAAATAATAAATTTCAATTTATATTATAATATTAAAATAATATAAAAATATGTTGTAAAAATTATGATGCACGAAGCGCAGGTGTCGGACGTGACTCGTAAAACAAACTTCTACATGTACTTATGCAGCCATAACCACTCGGTGGATGCAAGCTCCGCCTCCGCTAACACACGCACATCAAATATATACATACACACACGCATATATGTGCATGTATAAATCTTAGGGTTTTGCTTTGCTCTCTCTCATGGCAACTGTGCCAGTTAACTCCAAGTCTCTTCACAATTTCTCCCTGCCGCACTTAAAATGGGGCGAAAAAACCATGTGCCGCTATCGTACGCCCTCCGACCCGACTCCGATCTCGCCGCCTCATTCGAACTCTGACTCCCAGGATCCAAAGTGTCCACCCGAGTCTCGGAGTCGCCTCCCGCTTGCCTCATGCTCGTCAGTGGTTTCAGAGAGAGAAAACAATGTAGAGAGAGAAAAAGCGTGCGATGAAGAAGGCGAAGCTGATGAATCGGCGGCGAAGGCGTGGAATTTGAGGCCTAGGAAGGCGGTTGCGAGGGCTCCGGACGAGATCGGAGGCTCTCCGGCGACGGTTCCGGCAGTTATGAAGTCGCAGCGGGTGAGAGGTAACGAAGGTCAGGGGAATGAGAGGAGAGAGAAGAGATTGAGGCTGTGGATTTCCCTGACGCGAGAGGAGATTGAAGAAGATGTGTACGCATTGACTGGATCGAAGCCGTCTCGGAGGCCCAAGAAGCGAACAAGGATAATTCAGAAACAATTAGACGTAAGAAATCACTAATTTCATAACTTGAGGTCTGTATGTGCAAAAAAGCAAAAAATTGAGGTGGTTACCCTAATTCTATTGATGGTTAAACTATGTGTTTGCAGAATGTTTTCCCTGGCTTGTATTTGGTTGGAGCTACAGCGGATTCTTATCGGATTTATGAAAATTTGGTATATGTTTTGTGTGAATTATTTATGTCCCAACTTATTTGAACAACTTATATTGTTTATTTTTAAAAAATTAATTAGTATTTTAAGAATGTTTCATTCAATTTATTTAAAAGGAGTTATAACTTGAGTCAATGTGTTTTTACCCAGCTTGTAACTTAAAGTAAGCTAGCAAATAAGCTTAAGGCTATTTTGAAATAAGATGCACCTATAGTCCATTTACTAAGAAATGTGGGTTTATTGTGATTTTGCAGAGGTAGATATGATTGATATCTTGAGGATTTGTGTTGTTAGAAGGCATTCGGAGATAAGAATTTTGATTATGTGGCGGACATATTGATAGGAGCAAACAGTTGGAGGTATAATGTGCTGAATTCTGTATAGGGGAAAGGCAGTTCCGAAATTGATGTTCATGATATCTAATTTTGTTTAGACCTGACAGGTTGTAATTACAGGCAGTCAGCCAAAGTTTAGTAGTTTTCCTTAGTTGCTTAAGATGTGAGCTTGAATATTATGAATGGAGAGACTTGGTTTGCTTTGGTTTCATTGAGGAATAAATTATCATGCTCGAAGTAGACATCCTGTTTTTAGTTTGAAGAATTAAGTTCTTTACATGTTTATAATTCCGTTTCAGGGTAGCGCTTATCATTGTTTGCTTAACCAAATTGAGCTGCTGCTCTATTCCTTGTGTTGGATACTTTAGCTTAGTTCAGATGATCCCCCTGAAGAGGTTGAAAGTCTTAAAATGTTTGGCTTAAACGTATTCCATTTTTTCAAGTATGCTTGTAGTCATGGCTGATTATGTTTGATCTGTTGTGATTTGATTTGATCGACTTAAACAATGACTATTATAATCGAAAATCTCTTTTCAAGCAAGTATATGAGCATGTGAACATTGACAATGACTATTATATTCTAAACCTCTTTTTGCATAATTCGGCCCTCCTGACTTTAAATGAACTTATAAGGTCTCAATTTGGACTTGAGTTTACATGAATTCTTCTAGATCCACCGATTATCTTCTGTTGTGTTTTTTGGGTTTGTCATACGTACATTGTTCTTTCCTTATATTTTCAACATTAAGGTTACTTAATTATGTTTTTTTAGTCCTAATTCTGCACAGTTCTTGCTTTTCTTCAACTGGTTGCCAAGTGAATAATGTTTGATTTAGGGGATTCACGTGTATGTAGACATTCTCAGTATGCCGTTGCATGAATCAGAGTTATAGAAGGTTGGTCTTCAGAAACCATTTCCCTTGTATTTTGCCCATGTGGAGCTTTATTGTTCTTATGAGTTAAATTGCTGATGCTATGCATATACAGTAATCGTTAATCCTTAGATTAATATCAAAAATTTCTCCTTTCTTTTCTTTTGTTAAGTTTTTTTTTAAAATTAAAAGTTCTTATAAAAATGGTAATAGATTCTGAACCACAAGAATCTGGGAATTCCACATTTAGAGGCCTATTTGCATTGTTTTCAACTAATGGTATTAGTGCGCTCAGAGTTGGGTTTCCTTCATCATCTGCTTCATAGTTCTTCTTGAAACAAACCTAGCCTGGTTGTGGAGGTTGTTAAAGCCAAAGAAATATATGTATCTCCCTGGTATATGAAGTTATCAGCTTTCTATATAGAATGACTAGTATTATGTTGTTCTGGTTGGACCTATGGTAGATATTCGTCAAGCTTTCACCTCCATTCTCTATGGCTTGCTCAGAAACACTTTTTTGTCCTTATTATTCTTGTATTGTGCGGTTTAAATTTGCACGCGAGTTTCCTTTTAGTCTTGTCCTTTTTGATTTACTTTTTAAATGTATTTTTGCAAATGGGAGAAAATGATTAAAATTCAGTTGTGTATTTGTGTGTGTCTGTGTGTGGTTAGAAAGGGGCAGGGGGTCTGAATATAAAAATAAATAGTACTGAGTAACCGAGGAATTATCATGAATAATTTGTGTGACAATCCGATCTTTGTATGGTTTGCTGGGACTTATGTTATGAACGGGGTTAAATGCATAGTTGTTCATTGTATTATGTTTCTTTTTACAAATACATCATTGTATTAGTTTTTTTACAAACTTATTTGCACTAAATATTTTTAACAATTAGTCATTTTTTTTGTTAATTCAAGGGACTATTCAGTTAAAAAGTGTATGATACAGTGATGAGTTTGTAAATAAAATAAAGTACAATGATGAATTTATTAAAAATATGCAGTGCAATGATGAGTTTGTGAAAAAAAAAAAATCAGTCTAGACTGTTTGCTTTTAGCTCATGCTGTTATATCCTTGTTTAGTTCCTTAAAACAGGAGGGACTTGGGATACATAGCGAGCACGATATTGCCTTTTTTGGATTAATAGCAGAATTCCCCGTTCACGCCACCCTTTTCCCATTGTTGATGGGTATTGGCAGGTTACAAATGTTTGATATTTGCTTGTTCGGTGGATGTACTTTCCTTCATGCAGTATTGGAATGAGAGTTGCTGATACTTGGTCAAGAATGGGGGACTTTTGTACAAGTTCGTGTTTGTTTTTAATTTGACGATAGGCGACTATTGCCTGTTTGACACTAACGGTGGATTCTCAGTCACTATACTATTCTTGATATGCGCACTGGAGAAGCCACCCAATCAGGCGTCCCAAAACCAAATTCCATCTCATACACTGGTAATCTGCACCAACTAGTGAAATTGCACAACTCAATCTCACCCTGAAGACAGAAATCTCTCACGAGTTTTTTCAATAAACTCTGATATGATTCCACTTCCTGCAGTTCTTCACAAAACCCTCATCTACTTTTTTTAATCGAATTGTCATCATAAAAGACCACCAGTTGAAAGCTCGACTCAACTCGACTACGTAATTATTTGATTACATAAACCAGTACACGGAGAAGGTTGCAGCAGCTTTAGCTTGAAGGGCTAAAAGCCTAAAATAAAATAGTTGATTTATCAAACTAACTTTTGGGTACCAAGCACTCCGGTGAAGTGTGAATATCTGGAAATATCTTGGTGGAAATTAGAATCATCCTTCACGAGTAAGGGTTTCAGTGTCATTTTCTCCTCGGGCCCATGCATGAGGAAAATTAATAACCGAGATTCCATCAGCAATCTTGTGTGAACTTTTAAAAAATTGAACCCAGACACGAGACTTGCAACTTATTTAATTAGTTTATAATTTATTTTAAAAAATAAATGACATTAAAAGTAATTGTTTAATTTATTTAAAAAAATTTAAGCTAAATACATTAAGATTCACAATTTATTTTAGAACAACTTAAAAATTATTTGTTAACTAAAATAAATTATAAACGGAAAAAAAAAATATTGACCAATTTTTTCAAATAAATTGAAAATATTATTATTCTCAACCTATATTTTTTTTAAAAAAAAATTAACAAAAATGTAAACTTTTAAGATAGTTTAGTTTTAAAAATAAACTATAATCAACTCCAATAATGAGTTCCAAACAGGATGTAATATTTTTAATTTATTTCAAAAAATTAATTAATAAATATTCTTCTACTGTTTATAATTTATTTAAATTAATAAAGAATTTTAGATTATTTCAAAATAAGCTCTAACAAATAGGGCCTACGTGTCATATGCCCACTAACATGATTACAAGGAGAAGTGCTATTGGGCTTCGCTGGGCTGGGCTGGGCTGTGCTCATCCTACGTCCAAGACTTTTAAATCGGAAGCCCAAAGAGTCGTCGGACTTTTATGTTATAATTTTTTTTTTTTTTGGGGGTACATATGTTATAATTTTCACTACAAGTGGCACAGGCGCACAGCACCATTCAATATTTTGAATTCCTTTGGGAGAAAAATATGGAGATATGGACAAACCCACTAACCGTTTTAACCGCCACTTTCAATTCAAACGCCATTAAATTGTAAAGAGTGAAGAACCATATTTCTACTCTTTTAATTTAGAGAAAAATAAATAAAAAATAAAAGCATGGAAAGTCATGTAGCAGAAGAAGTGATAAAAAAAGGGCCATGGACTGCTGAAGAAGATGAAATACTGATAAATTTCGTGAAGAAGAATGGTCCGAGAGACTGGAGCTCCATTCGATCGAACAAACTCTTGCCCAGAACCGGAAAATCTTGCCGTCTCAGATGGGTCAATAAACTCAGACCCAATTTGAAAATGTAAGTCGTGTATTTATTTTTGGTTGCATATGAATATTTTTCTTGGTCTTTAGCCATCATTATTTTAGTTATTTTATTTTCTAACCATAGCTAATATTTGTTTTGTGTCCATGAAAAATATATAAATTTAAAAAAAAAGTGGGTGCAAATTTACAGCAGAGGAAGAGAGGGTGGTGTTGGATTTACAAGCAAGCGTTGGGAACAAATGGGCAACAATAGCTTCACATTTACCAGGAAGAACTGATAATGACGTGAAGAATTTTTGGAGTTCGAGGCAGAAGAAGTTGGCTAGAATTCTGTACTCATCTTCTCAACCAAGCAGCAGCAGAGCTCTTAAAAACAAGGGAAAATCTTTGGTTGTTGATGAATTTCCAAATCCACAGGTAAAAAAGTAAAATACCAAATTCAAATATGTTTTAGCTTAATTGTTAAAGGCGTTCAAAAAAAAAAAAAAAAAACTTTTAAATAAAAATAATATTTTTACAAGTGTTTTTACTAATTCTATAAAAACATCTTTCACATGAGAGTCGGCCCACTCCACCCTTATGTGAGAGGTTTTACCTTTTCATCCTTAGCGTAGTACTTGAGTTGTGTAGATCTTGATAGCAGTTAGTCAATTAAATCCTTTAGTAAATATTCTAATACCTAAGGGACTGATTGATAAGCAGACGCACTATTATGTTGACAGTGCAACACCTTATATGCATTATGGCGTTTTATATTACTAATATATAATGTTTGTATTATTATATTGTATAATTTTTTTTTATTGTATATTAAAATACGTAATCGAAGTTA
>JAUMHB010072792.1:0-13013 GCA_032359685.1 Pittosporum tobira | reverse complement strand
AGTCTACATCCGTGCCTCAAGTAGTCAACTTGGTTCAAATCTTTAGCCAAGCCAAACTATTGAATTAACAGTCAACACTCAATATTAGTTTGGGTCCATCATAAAAATGGCATTTGGATGATTTGAGACACATGAATCATGTTAAGCACCAGATAGTTATGAAATAGTGCATGTTCAACAACCAATTGATCTTTACCAACCTAACTTTGAATTTATCTTTTGCTAGTGTAATAACCTGTTTTGGTCATTTGCCAAACTTTCATGGTCGTAGTTAATAAAGGTATCAAGGGATATAGTGAAATCATAAATTTTTTTTTTTTTTGTTTTTGGACCAAATTTGAGAGAATTCAAAGAAAAAACTGAAAATAAATGATAACCATAATAATATGGGACCCATATACAAAAAGAGAACTTTATGGAACCACCTTGTCAAAATTTATGTAGTTTCTAATTAAATTTGCTTCGTTCTCTTCATCATCATCATTCCATGGTGGAAGGGCAGGAGTATACCCTATTTCTATTCTTTCCAAAAGAAAGCAACAAAAGTCATTGACTATAGAGTTTTCTTTTTTAAAAACATTGACCAATACACTTGGGTGTGAAACACGTTTTGAATAAAAATATTTCAAATTTTATTCATATCCCTTTTCATAATTGAAATAAAATTAAGAGTGAAAAAAGACCTTGCTATAAGCATAAAATCTTTACTATGCTTAGTGTTCTTACTTAGATCTATGATAGAGAGAATTACGAATCTACGAAAGATATAGACATGTATTTTTGAGATATTACTTCACAGAAAAAAGGCAATAAAAAGCTTACAAGTTGGTTGAAATTCTTACAATTGTAAATCAATAATAAAATTAATTACATATTTTTGCACACATATATATGAAAAAACTTAAGAGTGGAATATAGTCGATTCAATGTGTTTTTTTTAGTATAATACGTTGGGTACAAATTATTTTTAAAAATAAAATATTTTAAAAATAATTTTTAATTAATTTTAAAATAATTATAGATTGAACATAAAAATATTTTTAATTTATTTTAAAAAATTAATTAACAGATATATTTTTTACTATTTATATTTTATTTAAATAAATAAATATATTTTAAATTATTTAAAAATAAATGGTGAGAAATAAAGCGGAAGATCAGTCTATAGTGCAAATACCAGTCAGGTCCAGTCACTAATGCTAGTATAGTACAGTACTTCACTAAAGTGATAACGTGGGCCAGGAGTTAAATGGCATTTGTATTGTACATATGTACATGTACATATTCTGTTCTTCCCAAATTGAATCATAATATTTTAATTTTTTGAAAAGTTTAAAATTTTTTATTTAATATTATAATTTAAAAAAATAATAATAATTAAAGTATTAATATTATAATTTTAAAAAAGATAATAGTGATTGAAGTGGTAGGGTATAATATTGATATTATAATTTTAAATAAGAGAATAATGATTGAAGTGGTAGGCTATATTTGATAAAATAAGGGTAATTTAGATAATTAATATTATTAAACTTTTTAAATTAAATATGTTGTAGTAATATAAAACGTCTAAAAAAATAAATATTACAATATAAATAAGACAAATGAAATATTTTGCAAGTTATGTGCCAGCACTGAAATGTACCCATCGGATTTGATATTTAACCTTTGCTTTATATGGATTGTCCTAATAGCTAGAGAAAAATGAGTTAGGAAAATTATATTTAAACATTTGTACTCTTCCCAAAAAATTTATAAAAAAAAAAACATTTATACAAGTTCCTTTCCCTTTCCCTCTCCCACCCTTCCATCACAAAAATTTAAATTATTCTTTATTTTATTTTAATTCAATAAAAATATTTATATTATTTAAAAAATTTATTATATATTATATAAAATAAAATAAATATAAATAATCGTTAAATTATAATAAAAAAGAGAATAAAAGTAAAAGATGTAATAGAAAATTTAAATTCCCATCAGAAAAGTTAGAAGGAAAACTTTGTCAGAAATTTTATCCAAAAATGAAAATTGTTGTCCATAAAGCAACTAGTCCTGTCATTGAGCTGCCACGTCCGAAGACTCAATTATTCATATACTAAGACCATACAAAAGCCATAAACATAATTATTGGAGCAAAAGCATGATGATATTCATGAAACCAATGGAAGCTTTGGCTGTATTTGCTGCCATATCCTCTCTACTTACCATCTCCACTGCAATCGACACCATTTCTGCAACTCAACCCATTAAAGATGGCGAAACCATTGTTTCCTCCGGTGGAAGTTTTGAACTCGGGTTTTTCAGCCCTGGTAATTCCAAGAACCGATTCGTGGGTATTTGGTACAAGAAAATCTCTGCAAGAACAATTGTTTGGGTTGCCAATAGGCAAATCCCACTCAACAATACCTCAGGCGTATTGAAGATCAACAATTCAGGATTTTTAAATCTTCTCGCCAGTACTAATGAAATCGTATGGTCTTCTTCAAACACCTCAAGGTCTGGCCCAAATCCAGTGGCGCAGCTTCTGGACAACGGAAATCTTGTTATCAGAGAGAAAAATGACGATGACCCTGATAATTTCCTGTGGCAGAGTTTTGATTATCCAACTGATACCCATTTACCCGAAATGAAGCTTGGGAAGAATTTTGTAACGGGCCTAGAGACTTATCTGTCATCTTGGAAAAGCGACGATGATCCCGCTCCAGGGGAATTCACGTATCACCTGGATCCTAGAGGATATCCACAAATTATTTTGAGGAAAGGTTCAGTTGAGACTTATCGAACTGGACCATGGAATGGTCTTCGATTTAGTGGCAGGCCGAGCATAAGCCAGAACAAGATTTACACCCACAAATTGGTTTTCAACAAGGAGGAAGTGTACTATACGTTTGAGCTAATCAACGCTTCAGTTTTATCAAGATTTATGTTGAGTCAGAACGGGATTGGGCAGCGCTGGACTTGGGTCAGTCGGACACAGAGGTGGGAGCTTTTTTTGACGGCGCCAACAGATAATTGTGATACTTATAACAAATGTGGTGCTTATGGAAGCTGCAACATTGATAATGGCCCTGTATGCAGGTGTTTGGATAATTTTGAGGCGAAATATGAAAATGATTGGGGTAATGCAGATTGGTCCAATGGGTGTATTAGGAAGAAACCATTGGATTGCCAAAAGGGAGATGGATTTTCCAAGATTTCTCGCGTTAAATTACCTGATACAAGGTCATCCTGGTATAACGACACAATGAGTCCTAAGGAATGTCAAATAGTATGCTTGAAGAACTGTTCTTGTATGGCTTATGCAAGTATAGATATAAGTAACGGCGAAAGCGGGTGTTTGCAGTGGTTTGGGGACTTGATTGATATTAGAGATTTCTCTGGTGGAGGTCAAGACTTTTATATAAGGGTAGCCTTCTCTGATTCAGGTAAGAATTTTAGATGTTTAGATTTTGTAGTTAATTTCATAAGATATCTAATTTTCTTTAATGCTCCTTAATTATGATCACTTCAAATTAAATATTTGGGTAGATAAGAACTTGATGGTCCAGAAATCTGGATCCAATACGAACAAAGGCAAAGCAGTCATAATAAGTGTATCACTATCAGTGGGATCGGTTATACTAGGTTTGAGCCTGGCGGCGTATATTTGGAAGAAGAAGAAGAAGAAGAAGAAGACTGAACGTAAGCAAATTCCTTAATCACGTGGTAATTTTAACTAGTTGAGAATATAGAAGCATGATTAGGTATGTGCTCTGCAAACTTATGAAGTATATCTTATCTGAGTAATAAGGATTATCATTAAATTCAATCTTTCTTGACCCGTACAGGGAGCCTTGGTTGCAATTTGAGACAAGATTACAGCATTGAGAGCCAGAAAGAAGACCTAGATCTACCATTTTTTCGCTTATCTGCAATAGCTTATGCTACTAACTACTTTTCAAACGAGAATAAGCTTGGACAAGGCGGATTTGGACCAGTTTACAAGGTGACCAACCATATACTTCTTTTATGTCGACAACAATTCCATGCATATATATCTATATATATATATAACCATTGTGTTGTGTGTACTTATTTGGAGGGGATCGTTTTGAACCAACTGAGTTCAAGCTAAATGAGTTTTTCTTTGCTTTTCTTTTCTTTCTTTTTTTTTTTTTTTTTTTATTTGGGAGCTTGAGTCAAGCGTCAAGTGAGTCAAGTTCGTACTTGTTTGTGGAAACTTAGTACATTTACACACTTTAGTGTATATGAGCCAAGCTCAAAAAAAAAAAAAAAAACTTGTTTACTTTAATTAGCTGAGCTTGGCTCACTTTTTATCGAGTTTGAATTTTAAATGAACCGAGCTCGTGCTTGTTTGTGAAGCTTCCCAATGTGTACATAACTACATACTATGGACATATGGTAATCTTCAGGGAGTATTGGAAGATGGACGAGAAATAGCAGTGAAGTGCCTATCAAAGACTTCTAAGCAAGGACCTGATGAGTTCATGAATGAGGTAAAATGTATTGCAAAACTTCAGCATCGGAATCTAGTGAGGCTTCTAGGATATTGCATTCAAGGAGATGAAAATATGTTGATTTATGAATACATGCCTAATAAAAGCCTCGACTCATATATATTTGGTAATTAGCTCTATCAAAGTACCATAATTTTAATACTTATATATAATTGTGCATAAAAATACAAAGACTTTTGACAATGTCATGATTTTTTGGACAGATGAAACACGAAGCACATTACTTGATTGGCCTAAGTGCTTCCACATTATCAATGGGATTGCTCGCGGCCTGCTTTATCTCCATCAAGATTCCCGACTTAGAATTATCCACAGAGACCTTAAAGCAAGCAATATTTTGCTAGATGTTGAGATGAACGCAAAAATTTCGGACTTTGGAATGGCTAGAAGTTTTGGGGAGAATGAGACCAGTGCAAATACAAGCAGAGTTGTGGGAACATAGTAAGAGAATCTATTATACTCACCCATGTTGCATTTGTTTTGTGTGTGTGTGTGTGTGTGTATGTATGTATGTATATATATATATATATATATATATATATATATACGGTACTAATTTCATTTTGTTCTAAATTATGTTGCAGTGGGTACATGTCTCCAGAGTATGCAGTAGATGGACTTTTTTCAGTGAAATCAGATGTGTTTAGTTTTGGCGTTATAGTTATGGAGATTGTGAGTGGGGAGAGAAATAGAGGATTCATTCATCATGACCACTGTCATAATCTTCTGGGACATGTAAGTCAAGTATTTGAAGGAAATAGTATCAGCAATATTTATACATTGTGCATTAACATGTGTACCTTGTGTTGCAAAGTACAAATGATTATACACTTAGTACAAGACTGCTGACAATGATTTAGATCAGGACTGTTGAGCTCTCGCGCATCCCTTACATGAAAAAATAAACAAAAGAATGACTAAAATTGATACTCCAAATGTTTTAGGCATGGAGACTACATACAGAAGGCAGGTCCCTGGAACTAATTCATCCACACATACGTGACACGTGCAAAAATATGTATGAAGTGCTAAGAACAATCCATATTGGGCTTTTATGTGTGCAACAATCTCCAGAAGATAGGCCCAACATGTCAACCGTGGTTCTCATGCTTGGTGGTGAGGGAGTATTGCCTATGCCAACACAACCTGGTTTCTTTACCGAAAGGAATATAACTGCAAGTGAATGCTTCTCCAAAACTTTTTTTACTGACGATACTGCCAGCACACTATTTGAAGGTCGATAGAAAGATCATGTGTTAACCTTCTATGTTTTGTTTTCAAAACAAATCATAGCGCTATATTATCTATGTTAATTATACTAGCAAAGTTGCAAAATTTGAAATAAATCCTGAAAAATAGTAGTGGTGTAAGAAATTTTAGAACCTGACTCGGTCTTCTTGCTGACTTTTTTATGTTGGATGACTACATCAACTGCACTGCTCCATTCCCTCTTCATACAATCACACTGTTATCTGCAATGAGAACCCCGCATAACAAAATAAGACCAACGCTAAATAATATCCCAAGTTAAAGAACATAAAAATAAAAATAAAGAGTTTGATCAAGGGGCCTTTTAGTAATTTTACCCGCCCTACAGCCTCGGTTACATATCTTGAGTGGGGAACCAAATTGTCAACACGTTTTCGAGAAACTAGTAGTCCCATCCATCTACATCTCCACCATCAATATCATGAATATGGACTTTGGTTATTTCACTCTGAGAAGAAACTTCATGGTGCAGATTCTTGATCTAGCAAAACCTAACTGCTACTCTTAATTCTTAGATAGATAACAGAAGCTAATTTACATGTAACTCTGATTTCATCATACCTGTATCTAGTGATTAATGCATCACCCCCTACACTAATTTAGAAAGGAAGAGGAAGTAAAAGTTAGAGGAAAATAATATTTGGTTATATTTGAACTTGATATTGTTAACAGATAACTAGACTATATATCAACATGAAATAATGAACGCACTGCATGTATTTCTTGTGATTATTAATATTCCTCTAAAATAAAAGTAAAAATGGTAATAATATTATACAATAGATTGACTTAGAAAATGAGGGACATCAGGTTGATACTCTGAGTTTTCTTATAAACAAATGCCCATAGGGCAAAGGTACTTCTCTAGATGCCGGTCCATATAAATGTCTATTATATAAAATACCAGCCTATTATTATTACTTGGTCAAATATTGAATATTCAATGCAAAGTCTCTATCTGGTCGGGAAGGGAGGTAATGTCATTCAGTCAAGAATATGATCAAGTGGCTATTAATTTACTCTTGTGAACTTATACTACCTATCCAAACAAGGCATACAAAACCACCTTCAGTTCACCATTTGGTATACAATATTATAGGCTTATTGCAATTCAAACAATGGATTTCTTGATCTTGTAGATAAGATCTTGAATGTAAGATGTAATTTGGTACAATAAGCCTACACTTTCTATCAGATATATTTTATTCTTTCAACTAGACAAAGCTTTAAGCCATTAAAATTCAGTGCTCAGAAGCATGAGCAAGTTGAATAAAGGCTTTACCTTGTTCTGGTTTTGCTACGTTTTTTTCTCTTTCATAATAAGCTCCAACGCAGTAGACATCATTGCAGTCAATCATGCCATCCAAGATGGGGACACCATTGCTTCAGCTGGTGATAACTTCGAGATGGGATTCTTTAGTCCTGGTGGTTCGAAGAATATATACTTGGGTATAAGGTACAAGAAGTTGGGAGGTAGGACAATTGTATGGATTGCCAATAGAGAGTCTCCACTTGCTACTGCCGGAGGCGTGTTAAGACTAAGCAGTAATGGAAGTCTTCAACTTTTTCTTGGCACTGATAGCAGAATTTGGTCATCAAACTCGTCAACATCCGTGAAAAATCCTGTGGCACAGCTATTAGATACAGGAAATCTTGTCATCAGGGAAGAGAATGACCTTGACCCTGGAAATTATTTGTGGCAAAGTTTTGATTATCCTGAAAATACGTTCCTACCAGATATGAAGATAGGAAGAGACTTGGTAACAGGCCGAGATTGGTCAATCAATTCATGGAAGAGCAATGATGATCCTTCTCCAGGGACGTACATGATTCAGTTTGATATGGGTGGTTATCCACAGCTACTTCTGAGGCAAGGTTCAGCGGTAACTTTCCGGGTTGGACCATGGAATGGTATTCGCTTTAGTGGAGGTAGTCGGTTTGCCGAAATTCCTTATCTGGGACCAGACACAAAGTTTACATATGAGTTTGTATTAAATGAGAGGGAGATCTATTTTAAGTATCAACTTATCAATAGTTCAGTTCTTGTGAGGCTAACGATGAATCCAGAAGGGAGAACAGAACGGTTTACATGGAATGACCGAACCCAAGGTTGGCAACTTTATTCGACTCTCCAGGGGGATGACTGTGACCTCTATGCAGCATGTGGGGCCTACGGTAGTTGTGACATTAACAAATCCCCTAACGCCTGTGGGTGCTTGAAAGGATTTGAGCCAAAATATGCCGACGCGTGGGCAAAAGCAGATTATTCTAGTGGGTGTGTCCGAAAGACTCAATTAAACTGTACGGAAAACGACAAATTTGTAAAGTATTTAGACAAGAAATTGCCAGACACACGAAAGTCATGGTATAATGTGAGCATGAACCTTGAGGAATGTAAGAGGATGTGCTTGAAGAACTGCGCTTGTACAGCTTATGCTAATATGGATATCAGAGGAAGCGGAAGTGGATGCTTCCTATGGTTTGGTGAGCTGATTGATATGAGAGACCTAGATGAAAATGAGCAAGATGTTTATGTAAGAATGCCTGCCTCATATTCAGGTAAAAGATAATTTTCCATCAATAAGTTAGGGTTTCCACAACATATATGTTTTTATTATTATTATTCAACATTTCAACTGCATTATTTTCTATTTTCTAACGGCCCAAAAAGAAGATTTTAGTTTTAAATAAATTATTTTCCTCTGTTAGATTTAGGTGCTTCAATTTATGGTCTCTTTTTGGCTATGCAGAGGCAGATGGGAGCTCCAGAGTAAAGAGACTTGTATTGATCATAGTCTGCCCCGTAGTAATAATTTTAACATTGCTACTAATCCGACGCTTTTGGTTTGTATTCAAGTACAGGGAGGAGAAGAGAGAAGGTAATGTGGTTTAAACACCATGGCAAAGCGACTTGCATCCTAACTTTTCAATAAGCCTGTGCGTCTTCATTTTGGTTGTGATCGGCTTTTCAATACCTTAGTTTCACCATATTAATTTCATTTCTCAATCACTTTGCAGGAACAAGATTCGATGTGGGACATACTGGCTCCAATGAAAATGAGAGGGAGGACTTACCAATGTTTGAGTTTGGAACTATAGCTGATGCCACCAGTAACTTCTCCTTCAATAACAAGATTGGGGAAGGGGGGTTTGGACCTGTATACAAGGTAATCATTTTAATATGCAGCAGTATACTAGAGCAGGATATGTACAGATATTTATCATTTAATAATTTTCCACTGGAAAATTATCAACTTATAGCAGAAAAGTTGTCATACTAAATATTTAGAATTTTATAAATAACTAAACATTTAGGATATAAATAATATTCCCATGATAATTTCCAGGGTGTTCTGAATGGGGGACAAGAAATAGCTGTAAAGAGGCTCTCAACGAGTTCTAGTCAAGGACTAGAAGAGTTCAAGAATGAAGTGTCATGCATTGCAAAGCTTCAACATCGAAACTTGGTGAGGCTTCTTGGATGTTGCACCAAGGAAGGTGAAAGGATGTTGATTTATGAATACATGCCTAACAAAAGCTTGGATTATTTTATTTTTGGTATGCTTAACAAGTCAAATAAAAATTTATTCTATATATGTAGACAATTTAAAGATAGATATAATCATAGATTAACTTGCATGACAAAATTGGCAGATAATGAACAAAAAAAGACGCTAGATTGGCCTAAGCGCTACAACATCATAAATGGTATTGCTAGGGGACTACTCTATCTTCACCAGGATTCTAGACTAAGAATTATTCATAGAGATCTCAAAGCTAGCAATATTCTTCTCGACAATGAGATGAATCCAAGAATTTCAGATTTCGGTATGGCTAGAAGTGTTGGAGGGACTGAAACTGAAGGAAATACAACAAGAGTGGTTGGGACATAGTAAACATTTTTACCTTAACCTCTCTTTCCAGGAATTGATTTTTTTTTAAGGTTTTATTTTCTTATTGATAAGTACATGAATTGATTTCTTTGTTTAACAACTTCTTACAGCGGCTACATGTCCCCTGAGTATGTCATTGATGGAATATTCTCCATTAAATCTGATGTATATAGTTTTGGTGTATTGGTGCTAGAGATACTAAGTGGAAAGAGAAACAAATGTTTCCATCATTCAGATCACAATCTTAACCTTCTTGGTCATGTAAGTGTCAAGAGTACTAATGCTTCCTAATAATGTTTTTGCTGAAAGGTTAAAATTTATTGATGAAATGATATCCTATCGCACAGGCATGGAGACTTTATAACGACTGGAAGTTTTTGGATCTAATTGATGGGGAAATCATGGAGTCCTGTAATCAATCTGAAGCGTTTCGAGCCATTCAAATTGCGTTATTGTGTGTGCAACAATATCCAGGGGACAGGCCAAGCATGTCGTTGGTGGTTCTAATGCTAACTAGTAAAATTGAATTGCCAGAGCCTAAATCTCCAGGTTTTTACACTGACAGAAAACTTCATGAAACAGATGTCCCTAAATCATCTTCTTCCAACCAAATATCTGTAACACTTATAGTCCCTAGATAGTATGGGGTCAATTATTAATACTTTTGGCACCTTTGTAATTATGCTTTGATGCTTTAAATTAATTCTTATTTTTGCAGTAAAAAAAAAGAAGCGTAACATTAGATTGTGATATTATCAACTGACAATTAGATTTCAAGAACATCATAACGACGAGCATAGGAGGTCAATTTTCATGGTACTTACAATTTCAACAACTAGAGTACCATAAAAAATCGTATTTTTTCCTAATATCGGAATTGATCAAATTTCCAAACTGAATCAAACCAAAAATGTCATTAGGAGAACATTAGGCTTGAGAGTCGGGTCTAACTTGTTATAGACTCTTCAATGCACCCGAAAGACTTGGAGACCGTCAGAGTGGTTTGAAATTTGAAGTCATTCTGTCTTACTTTTGATAAACACTAACAGCTAGAGGGTTCTTACCAGTTTGCCAGCTCTTGCGCAGTTTTTTTTTTTTTTTTTTTTTTTTTTTTAAATCGCAAGAAATTTACATGCCATTAGTTTCATGAAAGCTGGGTCCTGGGAGTTTTTTTTTTTTGTTTAGTAAATTGGGTCCTGGAAGAGTTGATCATTTCATTACAGTAGTTGATTTCTACCATCAGTTAAGAGTATGATTCGACTCATCCCTTTCTGATGAAATCACTACAGTAACGAAACTATATCTCTGAAGGTTTTCATTACCAGCACGTCCAATATTTATTAAATGTCAAAAAGAAGAGAAAATCCAAAAGGTAATTACTTTTTTAGACAGCAAAACTGAATGATAACGCTACGATGACATGGCTTATTACGTCATTTTTTGAGTTAAAACTTAAAAAGAAAAGAGAGAAAACAAAAAACATTTCTATTACGTTCCGAAGAGGCACAGCAGTGTGAAAATCCAAAGAAAATAAGTGATAGGTTCATACTTCATAGCCGCTCCATCATTCCACAACTTTGGCCCACCATACTAAACAAGTTGAGTCATGGAGGTAACCTAATGACTTTGACTTTGACTTTGAAAATTAATGAGAGATACATACCAAAATAATTGCCAAACTAAATGCACCGTCTTCCTCTTCTCAGGGTTTCAAAATAGTGACAATATAACATGAACTCCTGAGAGGGAGGAATGAGAAAATCAATGGAAGGCACTACCGTCATATTGTTTTGCTCCATTTTATACTCCATCTTCATTGCCTCCACCGCAGTAGACACCATTAGAGATGGCCACACCATTGTATCAGCTGGTGGAGAATTCGAACTTGGATTTTTCAGCCCCGGTAGTTCAACCAATCGATATTTGGGCATTATGGTACAAGAAAATATCAAATGGAACAGTAGTATGGGTCGCTAACAGAGAGACTCCAATTACCAACAGTTCAGGCGTGTTAAGGGTCGATGGTAAGTCAATTATACTACCTGTTAATGGTAGCACTAGCATAATTTGGTCAACAAAATCGTCAAGATTTGTGACGAATCCTGTGGCTCAGCTATTAGATACAGGAAACCTTGTTTTCAGGGATGATAATGATAGCGACCCAGAAAACTTTCTATGGCAGAGTTTTGATTATCCTGTAGATAATATACTACCAGGCATGAAGTTTGGATTCGATTTGGTAAATGGTATAGACAGATACTATACCTCATGGAAAAGTGCGGATGATCCATCTCCAGGTAGATTCCAAAACCGCCTTGATCCTAATGGTTTCCCTCAGTTACTTTTGTGGAAAGCTTCAGTGCTGCAGTCCAGGATGGGACCATGGGTTGGTCTTCGGTTTAGTGGTAATCCTTGCGTGAAACCGAACGGAATCTACAAAACCGAATTTGTTTTCAATGATAAGGAAATATATTTTAAGTTTGATCTTGTCAATAAAAGTTCCGGTTCTGCTATTACAAGGTTGCTACTGACTCCAAATGGCAAACAAAACGTCTGATACGGAATTATCAGAATCAAAATTGGTTTACTTATCTGACGTTACAGGCGACTGATTGTGACCAGTATGGATTATGTGGTGCATATGGTACTTGTAACATGAACAGCTCCCCTAGATGTGAATGTTTGAGAGGATTTGATCCGAAAATCCCAGAAAACTGGGAGGCAGCAGATTGGTCTAATGGATGTGTCCGTAAAACTCCACTGGATTGTGGAAATGGAGACGGATTTATCAAGTATTCAGGTGAGAAATTGCCAGACACAAGACTCTCACGGTATAACTTGAGCATGAACCTCAAGGAATGTGAGAAGGTGTGCTTAAATAATTGCTCCTGTAGAGCTTATGCAAATGCTGATATCAGAGGTGGTGGAAGTGGATGCTTGTTATGGTTTGGCGACCTGATTGACATCAGAGGCTACACGGCGGATGGGCAAGATATTTATGTAAGAATGCCTGCCTCTGAATTAGGTAAGACTACACAACTTCAAATTTTTTTTTCTAGAATTGTGTTTTATCGTTAAATTTTTTGGGTACGCAGAATAAAGCAGGAGATCCAAAAAAAAGAGGCAAATGCTCATCATAGTAATTCCTGTAGTACTAACAGTACTTTTAGCCCTATTCTTCTAGTATTTATTCAAGAAGAGAAAGCTGAAGAGAGGAGGTGAATTGTTAAGAGCATATTTCGGTTCCAGTTATCGAAGCGATGAAAACTTGTTCACCATGTTCTTAAATTTCTCATTTTGCAGGAATGTTGAGACTCAATTCAGAAAATGT
>JAUMHB010072781.1:0-13015 GCA_032359685.1 Pittosporum tobira | reverse complement strand
TAGTTAAATTTATTGAATTTATAATATAAATTAAGTTATAATAACATAAATTTTTTGAATGAATAGTAATAAATAAAAATATATATATATATTATTTTTAAGATGACTTAATTCGTTTCACATATCAAATGAAATGTTAAAAATATAATATTCTATTTTTATTAGTATAATAGTTTCGTTTTCAAATATGAATATGTTTCTTGTTGTTCAAATATATTAAATTTATATAAGATTTTTCTTGTAATCGTTATTTTACTAGTCATATCAATATAGTATTTAATTCATAAGATTTCAATTATATGATTTCATGTAGTATAATATTATTGCTTATCTTATTGTATAAACTCTAAGTTTTTAATTATATATTCTTATCTAATATAATATTATTTCTTGTATTATTGTATAATCTCTAACAGGAAACAAGTCTACACCAAATTTATATAATGATATCCTTTCATTTATTTTTATAATTTATTATTTTTATTTATTTAACTTTATTTATGTACATGCAGTTTTTAATGTTTTCATTGTCAATGCCAGACTGGATGATATGGAGACCGTGTCGATCAGCTTCAACCTTCCCGTCCTTCTCTTGATATTCCGTCTCTTTTAAAAAAAAAAATGGTGTTTAAAGTATACAAGTATTTCAAATTTTTGTTAAAATCATATTGGATGAAAAAAAAAATTTAATATTAATTTTTTCATCCATAAAATTCAAATTTGAAACTTAGTTTAAGGACATTAAATTTTTTTACCACTCAGCCAAATAGATGTTGGTGATATTCCGTCTCTTTCAATAATCCATAAAGCAAAATTCTTAAAACCAGCGAGCGAGCATATAAAATGAACTTGGATTCCACCTTTTAAAACCTTTTACAATTTCTTTCTGTTTTAGATAAAATTACGATTTGTACCCAATAATTTGAATCATAAATTATCTAACATATTATCTAACATAAATTAAGAATTTGAACACTCTTAATTTTTTAAAATGTGTCAAGTGTAATATATATATATATATATATGTGTGTGTGTGTGTGTGTGTGTGACATATGCTAGATTGAGAAGAAATTATGAAAGATTATAGATAATCATGGAGGAGAGTTGAGAAGTAATTGAGGAATGTAGAGGAGAGATTTTAGATAGCAGGCTTTGGGATATGGAAACTTTACCAAAAGAAACAGATCTGGAATGTAGTGAGAGTACTACATCTATGTGGGTATAATAGTAATTATAATTATAATTTATTTTATTTTATTTTTTAAACTCACAAATACATAAAATTTAACTTTTCTTAATTGTTTTTGTTATAAACTCACAAACACAACATAAGAAAATGTATAAATTTTATGTTATTTTCTTTTTTTTCTTACTTATACTTGCTGTTTAATTATTTTCAGTCTAAACTTACAAACGGACCATTAAAAGGTCTAATATGTATATGTCCCCACTAAAATTTATGAGCAATAATACATAACTAGGTTATTAACTCTTGTCAAGCACATATTGTTAATTTTTATTATTTACATTAGGTAAAAAATTTAAGTGGCCACTTCACCTTTTCTAGAGAGATGAAATATGATTTTTTGACATTAATAATAAATTTATTTATTTTTATTTTTTCATAATCAAAGTTTACAATGTATATGTTTTTCATAAAAACTATTGTTTTTAAGTTGGTTTTCGTATAATTCTTAAGAGTTTAAAATTTTATTTTGTATGTTTTTTGATTTAGTTTTCACCAAGAATATTTCTAGATTACTATATGTTATGTATTTATTTTGTTTAAATTTTTTCTTTGATTTTTAAGAGTTATCTTATTTTATCAAATAAATATTAAGTTTTTGCATATTAATATTTATGCATTGGTTGAGTATTTTTTAAAAATTATATAATAACATGTAATAAATGTATAATATATGTATTTAAAAAAAAAAATGAATTGTCATGATTGGCCCAATTGTTACATGCTATTTATGGCTCAATTAAGAACTTAATAGAATGACGAAATCTAAGGGAAGAAATACTATAAATGAAATTTATGTTTTTTGTCTTTTTATACATAGTAATAAATAGGTTATTCTTTATTATATAATATATGTGCAATTTAATTTGACCCTTTAATAAATTTATGATTTGTAAGTGAATGGAGTGTTATGAGCATTGAGTCTGTGAAGTCAACAACTATGTTTTACACCCCATCCCATATAGATTAGTTACAATAATTTCTTCTTTTAATTGTCTCGTAATTAGCACAACATTTTCATTTAAAAAAAAGTTTGATAAAGTAAATTAGTTAACTTGTTATTACTTTATCAAATGTGACACTAAATTTCAATCACTACTCTAACATTAGAGAACTTACTACCTTAATCGTTATTTTATTATTTAAAATTATTTCAATCACTATTCTACCATCTAAAATTATTTCAGCCACTATTGTAATATTATGATCTATTATTTAAACTACCACTTTATTATCTAAATTACAACAGTATAATGATAATTTAAATAATTATTTTATAATCAAACACATTTATTAAAATCCGTAAAATTCAAACATTATAATTAATATTGATAGGAGAGAATATTGACTTATTACTATGTTATTTAATAACTCATAAATGACAAAATAGCAACTAAGGGGATTTTTGATTTAAAATTAATTTTTATTCATTATCTTACGTGCATAAACTTAGTGAACCAAATATAATTTAAAATATCATATAATAATTTTATCATTATTACACAAATACTAAATACTCAGCAAACATGTCATAATAACTTATTATCATTATATTATAATCTTGTTAAATTATACAAACTCTTGTATTACATCAAAATTCTACTCCCTCGCCACCTATATTCTAAATTTTTAATTATGTTTAATTTATTAAAGTTGACATCACCTATTAATCCAACATAAAAATACAGTTTTTTAAAATATGTTTTTTTTTTTTAAATATATAATTTCAACTACAAGGGAGGAATTAGGATGCAATTACGAGTATGAGGTGGACTTATCACCGAGAAAAGAATAAATAGTGTTCATGATAAGCTATAAAACAAAAACTGTACGTGACTACTCTGATTACTAGTGTACGTTTATGATACTCAAACACAATAAAATATTATGTTTTATAAATTATAATAAATTAAATTTAAATTTAAAAATTTGAGTTTACAGTTTAAATTCAATTTTTAAAAAAAAATTAAATTAAATTTAAATTGCAAACTACGATTTGAAAATGGCTACCAAACAAACCTTTAGTAGTTTAAAATTTATACGTCTATTTTGTTCTTAAATAAAAAAAATTATTTTTTTATGATAAAAACTAAAATCGAAAATTAGGATGAAAGAGTTTGGAAAGTGAAAAATTCAGTAAAAAAATATTGCAAAGATTAAGTGTTTGTTTGATAGTAAGTTATACTATGTTTAGCGAAAATCATATTTGGTAAAATTAAATTTATAATTTAAAATTAATTTAAAATTAAATTTGAATTGTTTAACTCAATTTAATAAAGATCAAACAAACCCTTAACTGGTAGGCGTGTTTGGGTGAACTGCTGCTCTCATTTGAAAATGTTTTGTTTCTGATACAGTACAGGTCTGAGCTCTTTCCTCTCTTGTGAAATGGAAAACATTTCTAGTGCTAAGCAGCCACTCCTCACTCCATCGGAAGTCCAAACACCGCCATACTTTCTGCCTCGGTCTAACACTTCCTTAGCTTCATCTTTTGTCGCAGATGCAGACGACATCGCCCCGATCACCGGAATCGGAGATTTTTACACACAGTTCATTGCCGAATCCAGAAAATTCTGGTACCTCGCTGGCCCTGCCATCTTCACCAGCCTTTGTCAATACTCCCTTGGCGCCATCACTCAAACCTTCGCCGGCCACATCGGAACACTTGAGCTCGCGGCCTTCTCCGTCGAAAACTGCATCATCGCCGGTTTCTCATATGGCGTCATGGTAACTAAGTTATTAACAAAGTGCTCGTTTGTTAACAACTTATACAATGCTTAATGTTTAGAATTTATGAAAGTCAAAGGCTACAAAATACATATTCGTTAAACAAAAAACAAGCTCCAAAAATTGCAATTACAACTTAAACTCATGAGGAAGTTTTTA
Organism: Pittosporum tobira; assembly: GCA_032359685.1. Taxonomy (NCBI): domain Eukaryota; kingdom Viridiplantae; phylum Streptophyta; class Magnoliopsida; order Apiales; family Pittosporaceae; genus Pittosporum; species Pittosporum tobira. Next base: position 8,883 of record JAUMHB010072781.1, on the reverse strand, counting down.
TTGTATTAGTTTTAAATTGCAAACTTAATTTATCAAATAAATTTTAAAATGTTTATACTTATACTTTCACAAAAAAGTTATATTTAAAAAATTCACAAAATTAAAAAATTTACTTATGAATATTGAATTTACATGATAACATAATTATCATGATAATGAATTAAAATTAAATTATTTTTGTGAAACAAATAAAATTTAAAAAAATTTGAGACTATTTTTGTGCGACAAAGTATTTATATCTACTAACTACTAAGAATCGTAATAATGAAAAACTAAATATATTCTTCTTAATTTGGATTACAGTTAGGAATGGGAAGAGCATTAGAGACTTTATGTGGACAAGCTTCGGAGCGGGTCAACTTGATATGCTTGGAATATACGTGCAGAGATCATGGGTCATTCTTGTTGGATTTTTTATGATTTTAAAAAGAAAATATCTTGATATTTATTATGTCATTAATATTTAGGTAATGAGTACATTAAATGAATTTGATCAAGACATTCCAGTATAGAGAATAATGGTCACTTAATACCACTGTATAGGTGGAAGTGCAAGATACATGGATACTCATATTCATTCTTTCATTTTTTGCAAATTACATAAACCTAATTATTATTCATTGAATTAATTAGGTTCATTGTAGTGTAAATTAATAGGATTATAATTTGGTATGTCAAGAGTCTTAGGTCTTCATTATAAAATCCTCAGTGTATGTTACGGGTAAGACATGTTATAGAATTCAGTATAACTGATGGCAGCAAACTAATCACTTGTAGAAATTATCTCTTGAAAGGATATACACATTTACATACATATTTGGTTATTGTGATTTTACAAGTTTGCAGGAATTCGAATGAGGAAGTACCTCAAATCAATTTCATATCAATGATTCAATAATATTACATGTTAGAATTATGGTATAATTTATATGATTTGATACCTAAAATCTAACAAATACAAGTGATTGAACTTCTGCTATTTTAGTTGTATGTTGCACTGCTATATAATTTAAACTTAATTAGATATCATAATTCTCATTAATATGTGATGTATCGTACAACTTGAAAGGAAAAAACTCATACGTATTATTTGGAGATAAAGAGGAACGGACGGAGCATCAAAAATCATATTTGGATTAATTTTCAAGCTATAGCAGCATGGATATCTTATGTAGAATGATTGCTTTAATGATTGACATGTTTTAAATATACAATTTGCAAAATTATCATCGGGTATGTGAATTGTGAAATTTAAAAAATATTTATTTGTATACGTGCATATATTATACAATTTGCAAAATCGCCATCGGGTAATGCAAATTGTATAATTTGTGATTTATATTTATAATTTTGTGCAAAATCTTCAGCGGATAATGCGGGATTTTTTTTTCTTTAGTTAATGATATTCATTAATCCCCATCGGGTACGTAAATTTCATTACGTGATATATTTTCTTTTATGTATTTTTATAGTGATATTCATTAATTTCCATCGGGTGCTTGAATTTTATTATGTGAGATACTTTTTTTTATGTGTTTTTATAGTGATATTCATTAATCCCCGTTGGATACATGAATTTTATTATATTAGATACTTTATTTTATATATTTTTATGATAGTATTTATTAATTCCCATCAGGTACGTGAATGTTATTATAAATAATATCTTTCTTTCGAATGTCATTATTTAGTTTTTGGTGGTGGATTTTCTTGGTTCGGTATCTTATACCCTAAAGTTCAAGATAAAATAAATTACATTTATTGGAAGTAAGGGGTTGACATGCTCCTTTGATTTTTATGGTTATAAGGACTTGCTTTATGTTGATGCAACATTTACTAAACCCACATTGGATAAAAGTGATGATAGAAAAATTAAGTACGATGTCAATCTTAAGGGTTATATAAATATTTACGGAGAAATATCAAATAAGATTAACTAATAGTGGGAATAATAATAGAATGTGTAAATTTGACAAGCAAATTTTTATACTACTGAAATGTCAAATTTTATACAATTATATTAAGATATGATATTGTGTTTACATAAAGATAGTGGAAATCAAAATTTAATTTTCTTATTTTGGTATCATGACATACTAGAAGTAATTTGAATTTCTTTTTATATAGACATGAAAGTTGGGTACTACAAATATTTGATACATATGGTCTTGATGAACTATGGGGATTATTGTTTAGATGAATGGTTCATTATTATTTGACTAAGAAGATAAGTAACAAAAGATTATCCCAAATTATCTTCAGATTGTTGGATTTTGGACGAGTCAAAATTTTCTCATATTTTTGTTACTAAATCTATTATTTTTGTTAAAATAGTTGGCACATATTTATCAAAAATTGATAAATTAACTAGATAAAGTGAGAAAGATTGTAGAATATGAAAATGGTTAAATGTTATATTTGATTTATGAGGCATTTGAGTTATCTCAGAATACAATATATCTCTGTGATGTGTTGCTAATTATATGAAATAGTAGAAGTAAGATGTGTTGCATTGTCTACCATATAAGTCGAGTGTGCTCATGGTTTTGAATGTATATGAAATCGTATATCTCGAGAAGCATCTTAAACATCTATAAGTTCTACATTGTGTAAAATAACTTATTTCTATAACGATTCAGTTATTACCACCAAACAAGAAATATACTTAATAACAAGAAGTTCATGTAAAAAATGCAACACTTACGGATAACTTGGAATATCCTTTGAATTAATATTTTTCATGTATATTCAAATTGTCATGTTCGGATTATGGAGTAGATTATGGAGTTGTCCATATTTTGATGGTGTTATTGTAATATCTAAACAAACTGATAAATGCATTTATGGTGGTATATTTAAATGGCAAGCCATTATATTGTTGATCGTGAGTATTACAAGTTTACCCTGAGACCAACTATCCTATTAGGTATACATTTACGGAGTGTGTACAGAAATGTCTCAATAGGGGGTATATTGTTTCTCAAGTTTGTTCAGGCTTATGAACTGCATAGGGCGCAACTTCTTAGTGGCTAATACTCAAGTTGGGAGGAAACATTGCCTTGGGTTCCTAAGTTCTGAGTATCTTATGGACAGTGGACCTTTTGGATATGACTTTTTTTATTTATTATTTATCAGTCTTAATTTTAAAAAATATATATTGTATACACCCGGGTCAACTAAATTAATATACATTTTTTAATTTTGAGATTAAGCACAATATTATGGCATAGTTTTGAATTTTAAAACCAAATGAGAATTTGTTGGATTTTTTATGGTTTTAAAAAGAAAATATCTTGATATTTATTATGCCATTTATATTTGGGTAGTGAGTACATTAACTGAATTTGGTCAAGACATTCCAGTAAATAGAATAGTGGTCATTTAATACCACTGTAGAGGTGGAAGTGTAAGATACATGGATACTCATATTCGTCATTTCTTGTTTGCAAGTTATATGAACATAGTTATTATTCATTGAATTAATTAGGTTCATTGTAGTGTGAATTAATAGGATTGAAATTTGGTATACCAAGAGTCTTAGGCTTTCACTATAAAATCCTCAATATATGTTACGGGTGAGGCATGCTATAGAATCCAATCTGACTGATGGGAGAAAACTAATAACTTGTAAAAATGATCTCTTGAAAGGATATACACATATACATACATATTTGGTTCTTGTAATTTTACGAGCTTGCAGGAATTCGAAGGAAATCAATTTGAATAGGAGAAAGTATTTCAAATTAATTTCATACCAATAATTCAACAATATTATAAGATAAAATTATGATATAATTTATATGATTTGATACCTGAAGTCTAACAATTCTCTACTGCACCGGTTTTATACTTATGTTTCTTAATATCTTTGGTACACAATTTTTTAGACTAATCGGTCAAACCGATGACATATCGCGAGAAGCCGGGAAACTGGCGGTGTGGATGATTCCACAATTATATGCTTACGCTATGAGCTTTCCTATAGCCAAGTTTTTGCAGGCGCAGAGCAAGATTATGGCGATGGCTTGGATATCGGCGGCGGCATTGGTTCTGCACACTTTCTTTAGCTGGTTGTTTATGATGAAGTTGGGGTGGGGGCTGGCGGCGGGAACGGTGGTGCTGAACCTGTCGTGGTGGTTCATAGTGGTGGCTCAGCTGGTGTATATTTTTAGTGGGACCTGCGGGGAAGCGTGGTCTGGATTTTCATGGAGTGCATTTCATAATCTATGGGGATTTGTCAGGTTATCTCTGGCATCTGCCGTGATGCTTTGGTAAGTTAAATAGTAATTAATTGGATTACAGTGAGACTCGTTTTCAACTTTATTTCATTGTTCTGAATTAATCAGGATCTTTTACTTATATTAGTAGTATAAAATACCTCGTATTAGGTATATATGTTTTATTTGAACAATTGAATAAAATACTTCGTATTGGGCATATTTGTTTTATTTGAATAATTAACTTATAGTTTAATTTTAATTTTTAATAGGGTTCAATATTTGACAAATGAATTTTAATTTTTAAACTTTGAATCAGTTTACTCATCCAGGCCCACCTAATAATAATAATAATAATTTCATCTAACAATGATAATGTCTGTTATAATATAGAATAATATTATATAGTTAAAAGTTAAAAAAAAAAAAACAAAAATACAAAAAAACAAAATTTGGTAAGTTTAATAAATTTGTTTGGCTTAGTAAAAAAACTAGATATGTATTATATAATATTTGTATGTATGTGCAGTTTATAAGTATGGTATTTCATGTCCTTGATACTCTTCGCTGGATATCTAAAGAATGCAGAAGTTGCTGTCGATGCACTTTCCATCTGGTACGTAATTGTTAAATACTCTAAAAAAAAATGAGGTTTGACTCATCATTTTGTCTGATGAGTCAAACCTTATTTTTTTTTTTTGACGGAGAGAGTAGTATTTACATAAAGTACTAATTTATAATTAAATATGTTGGAGTTTGTTTTTCTCCTTCCTTTGATCGTTCAAAAATAATGTAATTGTATTTTATTTTTTTTAATTTTTTTTTATTCATGGGTGACATGGCAAGCCTGGTGGAGACAACAAAGTTGAATACAAATACAAGCCTGCATTTACTTTTACGTTTTAATATTGAGTAGAAAGGAAAGAAAATATATTAACAACTAGTATTTCTTTGAATTGACTTGATTTGCAGCACGAATTTGGTGGGCTGGGCAGTCATGGCCGCCATTGGATGCAATGCAGCTATAAGGTAAGTTGCAGGAGTAAGAAGAATGCATATATACTAGTGGTCATTTGGTAATTAGCATTACAATCTATAATTCCCAAACAAAAATTTGGAGAAAATATATTGTACTATCTCCAATCCAAAATTATAGATTGTTATTCACTTATAGTATGTTCCAAAATTAGACATGAGTTTTTAATTAGTACCATAAATGACCATAATATTTCTAATGCTTATATTATTATAAATATAAATGAAATTTTATAACATCTCTTAAAAAATGTTTAAAAGCTCTTTAATCAAACATATTATATGTTAATTCTGGAACGGATGGATGGAGTAGTATAAGCTAAAGTTGGTGTACAAATATATGGGTGTGTGTGTGTGTGTGCAGTGTAAGGGTGTCTAATGAGTTGGGGGCAGGGCATCCAAGAAGTGCAAAATTTTCAGTTGTGGTTTTGGTGATATCTTCCTTCTTCATCGGACTCTTCATCTCTCTCATTCTCATCATCTTTCGGAAACAGTATCCATCCTTATTTTCTGGTAACGAGCAAGTTCAGAAAGTTGTTTACGGCCTGACCCCGTCGCTAGCAACTTGCATAATCATTAACAATATTCAACCTCCAGTAATTAATTACAATTTTCCTTATTATATATTTCGTCTTGGAATGTCTATATATATATATATATATATATATATATATTATTTTATTTTATCATTAGCATTCACTGACATTAAGAAAATTTACGTACGCATGTGTTATAAATCGCAGGGGTGGCTATACGAGCAGGATGGATATTTGGAATATCCCGTGCTACTACATATTTGGAATTCCTTTCGGCCTTGCTTTGGGTTACAAACTCAAATTGGGTGTCGATGTAAGACACACACACACACACACACACACACACACACACACACACAAAAACAAACATCACCACCACACCAAAACCCACACGCAGAATTAGTATTTCCTTCTCCAGAACAACTGCTTCACACTATTATCATCAGTAATGGATGATTTTATTTTGTAGGGTATTTGGATGGGAATGTTGATCGGGACACTGGTACAAACCACCCTCCTGTTTTGTATGGTATACAGAACCAATTGGAATAAAGAGGTAACTAACTATTGGATTACTAGCAGATATGGTTCGGAATCATTATGCATACACAAAATGATCACATAGCTACAAACACAAGGATTCCATACGTAAAGATCTTGATAATTCGGTTTTACTGCAGGCTTTGATTGCTGGACAGCAAATAAGGAAATGGGGAGGAAAACCAGATCGCAAGGCCAAGGATTTAGAAAACTGTTATGAAACACAGCAATATCATCACAATTAGTAATGCTCATGTAACAAAAGAATAATTTACTTCAGTTTTGGTGTATTAGAATTATAAACAATCAATATCCCCCAGGCATGCAAGCAATTCTGGGGCAAGGTCTGTAACCGACGTCTTTTTTTACTCCCATGTGATTGCGGAAAAATGCAATTGTCATTTAAGTCAAGAAAATCTATGATTACGGTGCTTCATAAACCAAAAACTCATATCTCTTCACGCTACAACAAGGGGGGAAAGAAGAGGGGGGGGGGGGGAGGGGGAGGGGGAAGAGAGGAGGGAATACAAAGAAATATGGGATCAAACTAACTTGGAGGAGGTCTAAACAGGGCACTTGAGGACTGCTTCAATTGCTGTTTCTATATTAACACTAAAAATGGTGGTGATAATAATAGATCCTATTGATCAACATCATTTTGCATATAACTCGACATCTATGATTCACTACAATGCAGTTGTGGAAAAATTACCCTACGATCATAGATCACGTAGTTTGAGCTACTAGTTCCAAATATTTTACTAATAACTCTAAGGATGTGAATAGATGTTCTGGTTAAATATTAAAATGTAGCTGAAGATCAAAGGCCGCAATCTAACTTTGACATCAATGTAGCTATTTCTCAGTTGAATTTAGTTAACATAAAACCCTAATTTCTATATCACAATAGCAAATCATAACAAATCTCATCATCTAGTAAATCAGTAACCAATCATAGCCAAACAAACAATTCAAGCAAACCACATAATCCATCCATCATTAAAACAAAATGCATAACAAAACTACTCGAACATGTTCCATAAAGATCCATACTTCAAAACACTAATACATAGAAACTGAATAATATAAAGCTTCAAACCTAGGCAGTAAGAACAACTGCACCACCAGCTTCCTTTATCTTCTTCTCCGCGGTCTTCGACACCAGCTTGGCCTTCACAACGATCGGCTGATCACTCGGCAAAACACCCTTTCCGAGCACCTTGAAGTACCCGTGCTGAGTGACGTCGATCACGGGGGCATTTTGGGAATTAGCCTTCTCTTTGGCTTCCTGAGGAAGGAGCGACCAGAGCTTGTCAATGTTGACGATGGGGCAGTAGAACTTGTTTCGGAGCTTGTGGAAGTAGCGCATGCCGACTTTCCCGAAATACCCCGGATGATACTTGTCGAATAGGATCCGGTGGTGGTGCATTCCTCCGGCGTTTCCGCGACCACCTGGATGCTTGCGGTGCTTGCCGATACGGCCGTGGCCAGCACTGACATGGCCTCTCTTCTTCCTGTTCTTCTTCAACCTTGTCGTCATTGTGGATGGCTTGAGACTGACTCTCCCTCTACCAAGCACACAGTTACTCTGTGTGTCTCTTGTCGCGGCTCAGATCTGAAAATGAAAAACTAGGGTTTTGTGGTATTTATGATAAGGATTCATAGGAATGGGCCTTAGTTCTGTTTTGATTTTAGGCCTTATTTTGGGCCTTATCTGTATGACCCATTTTCTGGGCTTAGAATTGTTTGCATCCTGAATTATATAAGGACGGAGCACCCAAAATAGTACTGCAGTTTTTAGAAAAATTAAAACTTGTCTAAAAATCAAAAGGTCTATAGCTTAACTGATAACCCCTTCTTTTAACTAAAAATTCGGGTGTTCAATTTTTAGTGATGTCATTTGATGCATGAAATATTAAGAAGTTAATTTGATGTACAGGTGCCTATGTGTGTTGTATTGATATAAAAGTGTCTATGTGTGTGTTGTATTTTATAAAATCATATACTTTCAACTGTTGAAATTGGTTATAAATGTAAAAAAAATAATAAAAAACTTTTATTATTGGGTTTTAGTTTTTGAAGTTATAATTTGATGCAAATTTGGTTGATTTTGCTTTATCTATCTAATACTAAAACAACTTAAAGCTATATTCAAAAAATTTATATTTTATCAATAATTCATATATTTTTCTTTAAATTCTAAAGATCAAATAGGTTTAGACCTTTGAGATAAAATTTAGAAAGAGTGAATAGATTAGACAATGTACACTAATAGTTTACCATATATATATATATATATATATAATTGCTATTTGCACACATTTATTTTTTATTTTTTCATACTTGTCCCACATTTTGCTCAACATTACTTCTTGTAATTGGTTGAAAAATAGAGTATAGGTGATAGGTGTATAAATAGAAATAAAATAGTGCGACAATATATATATATATATATATATATATATATATATATCGGTTCTGTAAGAACCCTGTATTTTTTAATATTTTGAAGTACTAAATAAAATTTGGTTTCCGACAAAAAGAATGTCAACGTT
>JAUMHB010072770.1:0-13015 GCA_032359685.1 Pittosporum tobira | reverse complement strand
GTCTTTTAAAAGTTATGTTAAATACATGATAGTCTTATTGAGCTCAAATATATGGATTAGTCTTATTTTTTAACAAAATTTATTAATTTTAAGGTAATTTTATATTAGTATGTTTGTTATTATTAAAAAAATATTTATTTTAAAATCTATATGTTAATATGTGCATTAAGGTATTAAGATATGCAAGAGAATTATAGCAGCTTTTAAAAGTAGAAAAATATTTTTAATAATTAATTATGTATGAAAAATCTCAAAAGCCTAAAAACTGTTTCACACCACCAAGTTTTTGGTGCGTTAAAAAACTGATTTTCTGTTGCAACTTTTGATTTACCGAACATATTTTACATGTGCGTTTTAAACTCAAAAAACTCTAAAAGCCAGTAAATCAAACAAACACTATGTGTGATTTTTCATTTCTAACCTATTATTACTATTATAGAATTATTGATATTGTTCTCCATTCTTAGATGTAATAACCTTTTTCATTATTGTGATTATCTTATCCATTATTATGGGTTTAATGACTTGGAGTATTGTCATTTTACATTGGGATTTCTAGCTTGTAATTAATATTACAAACTTGTGGTTCTTGTTCCTCCTTCTTACGTATGAATACCTTTTTCATTATTGGGATTATCTAATACATATATTATTATTGACTTAATTAATTGTGTGAAGTCTTGTCTACCTTAATATGTGATTTCTAGCCCATTATTCATATTATGGAGTTACGACTCTTGTTTTTCATTTTTAAGTGTAAATCTTTTTCTTTATTGGGATTTTCTTAGCTATTATTATAGACTTAATGATGTGAATTTTTGCTCTCTTGACTAAGTGAAATTTCTGACCCATTATATATTAATATTACAGAATTACTGTTTTTATGAAATTTGATATCCGGTTGTTTAAATATTGATGAAATTATATGTTTGGTAAAACCATTTTCATCACTCACTCGAAAAAATATAAAATACCCCACATAATAAAATATAACAAAATTAACAAAAAGGAAAAAAAAATAACAAACTAATAAATTAGTCCTATCATTTACGTATCAATTATCCACATATGCAAAATTGAGCTTATATAATATTTTTCCAAACCTGCCCCAATTTAATAAAAAAATAATATATTAAATGACATAATATTAAATATATAATTATTACAGATAATATAGTGGATATGTATCAATTAATTAGTCATGGACTAAATTTGGGACCCACATATTCTTACTAGCATTGACTCCCACTTCATATATTTATACGACACTTAACCGCCTTAAGGAACATTTGATACTCATCCTTCCTGCCGCAGCATTGCCAGTTTATCGTAAACGAGACACAGACAAAGGGGACTAACAACTAGGGATTTGGTTATCGAACTAAATTCAATTCTTCTCACATTGTTTGTATTCTCTCTATCAATCTCTGTAACGTGTATATATGTATGTTTATTCAATTTTTGATAAATTCTGTTATTGATTAATTGGTTGATCATGTCTGGTAGAAGTGTGCTTATTCTTGAAATGGTTGATGTGCTGATTTTTTAATAAAAGTGTGATCTTTTCAGTTTTGTTTTCAGAATGATCACAGAAAATGAGCTCAATTGAAGTACTTTTTAAAATTTACATCATTCTTATTTTTTTATTTTTGTCAAAAAAAAAATAAAAAAATCATCATCTTTAGGTTTCATTGTTTCTTATCTAAGGAGTGTGTTTTGTGGTAATCCGTAAAACTATTTTGTTAATTTTTGTGTTGAAAATTTGTTGTCTTTTTTGGTAGTGAATTAAGTCTATATGTTCAAGGAAGTTTAAGTAATAGAAATGCCAGTCATATGAGCCAACACAACAACCTGTAACTACATGTAAAGAAGGAAATGTACTTGGATGATTGCACCAGGCCGCAGGCTAACAACCAAATATCATTGAACAGTTTTTTAGAAGTTGTTACTCAGCAATATTGCGAGTCATTAATATCAATTCACAACTTATAAGGTTCATGTGTTCTAGTTATCTTTGTTTTTTCAATTTTGTTAATTGCAACCATAAGTTTGCATTTGTGGATTTTTGAAAAGGTTGAATATTCGGACACTGATGGTGTTTTCTAGTGTTGGGATTATGGTGATGGGCGGTCAATGGTGTGAGTGAGTAGAATCTAGATGTTTCTGGAGTTGGTAGTATGACATTGGTGGTAGAGATTGTGGTGAGTGGATTTAACGCGGGAGAAGGTGGTTTGGGAAATTTTTGGCTGACGAGGTGGCAAAGCTGACGGAGAGAGATGATGGGAAAAAAAAAAAAAGAGGGGTTCGTTTCTGTTGATTTTTGTGTTTGGGGGTGCTGTGGTTTTTTATTTTTCTTTGTTGTTGTTTTTTTTTTTTTTTTTGGGGGGGGGGGGGGGGAGGGCCTGGGTGGCCGAAATTGACATTGGTTATGATAGTTTAAATAGGGGAGGCTACAGTGGTGCTTGTTATTATATATTAGTATGGATTTATTAAGTCATTCACGGCCAGCTAATGTTTTACCCTTTTAAGTTGATTGTTTAAATTGATGCTGTTCTTGATTTGTCTTCTAGGTGAAAATGTGTCCTGATGAGTTGTTTTGGTAGGTCATGGATACAAACAACAGAAGGCCTACTCCAGGTGGCGATCCACCAATGGGCACGGGTGACTGGAGGACTCAGATGCCAGCAGATTCACGAGCAAAAATTGTCGAGAAGATGTAAGTTTCAGTCCCAATCCACGAGTATGGGGATTAGAACAATGATTTTTAAATTATTTCTTAAGGTTGGCCGTTGAGATTAGTTTTGATATAGTTTTTTATTTATCATTTAAAGGAAATACAACTACAGCTGATGTAAGAATAGTGGAAATTATGGATATAATATATTTACGGATTTTTTTTTCTCTGTTGCATTGAATTTTAGACCTTGTAAAATTATCTCTCGACTTTAACCTAAGATAGATAAAATCTTGCTGGTGAAGGAAGAGTGATATTTACTATGACTTATAAAAATAAATCACAAATAATTGTATCTATGGAAAGCAAGTAGAGACTAGAAAGGAAAGGTAAATCGACAAAGCTCTAATAACTGATGTTGTCAAACGATTACTTATCTAGCAAAATCTTGTTCCCTTATATGTGTACTAGGTTTTCATTAGCGTTTATGTGCATACCAATTGCTCCCAATTGATAAAGGAATTTAGATCTTTATGTAATAAGATGATTTTTGTACGAGTAGGTTAATTTAATGTCATTGAATAAAGTAAGGAGTTCCACAAGTCAATACGTCCGGGTTAGGCATCAATACTTTCCAATTCTTGGACACATGCTTTATTTTTCTTTCAAGTGTCCATATTTTATTTAAAAGGATTGCCTTCTTTTTATAGATATGGTGCCATTTGTTTCTATGTTGCGAAGTCTGAAAAATAAAAATGAGTCGCATGTGTGTGGGGTGAAATTTGATCAGGCCTTTACTGTCAATTTTATTTTCATGTCTTCATAGTCCATAGCCATTTAAAATTTATATTTGCATGTGCAGAATGGAGAATTTGAGCATGAAATTTACCCCATCTGAAGGAGCTGGACTAAATGAGCTCAGGAAACTTGCTGTGAAATTTGAAGAAAAGATTTTTGCCACTGCATCAAGCCAGGTTTAAAGCCATTGAAAATTTTCTGTGTAATAGGAGTGTCGCAATTCATCTGCTCCTGATCAAAATTTTATGTTATATATTTGTGTGTGTATGTGATGTTCTGTACTCTAGTTTTCAAGTCGTGCCCTAAATTGTACTTTTTTGTTTTTATGTTGTTCAAATGCAGGATGATTACATGAGGAAAATATCTTTAAAATTGGTGTCAGTTATGAAGAAATCTGCAAATCCCATGTCCAATTCTTTGCGGTCCAACGCTGCCGGTAATGGCCAAAAACCATCAGATCTAGGTAAGCCCACGAGTTTGCAATGTTCTTCTATCTGGAGTCTGTTTTGGCAACTAAACTGTAATAATATTTTTGATAAGTAACTGAACCGTAAACGTTGTGGAGTTACTTGGAGTATACTTAGAGAGGGAGAGTGGGATACATACTAAAAATTGGGAGTGCAATGGGAACTAAATAATAAAATCCAATTCATTAATTCATTTATTATTAATTATAACTAGGCCTGACAAATGGATGGATAAGGATGAATTTGGATGAACATAAATGGATTTGGATATATTTGGATTAAAGTGGATTGAATTTTACATAGTTAATAAATGGAAGGATATATATGGGTAAGGATGGGCTATGAATAACCATTATCAATCTTAAATTTTATAGATCTTTTTTTTGTACATTTATCAAAAATATATTAATATATCCCTTCTTTGGAAGCTCTCGACGTCACGAATTTAATGATGTAAAAATTTTATAATACTGATTCAGTTTAAGTATTAAAAATGTATGAAGAAGAAGTAAAGGAAAATAAAAATAAAATAAACTATAGAAAAATTACACATGGCAACAATTTGTTGCACGATGAACATAATGAATACTTATTTTGTTAAGTTAGTATTCTCTCAATTACAAAATTCATAACTACACATATAGAGTACATGTGTTCAATTACACATATAGCTATACATATAGTTATGTATATGTTAATTGGTTCAACTACTAACCATCCAATTAAATTCACTTAATTTATAAAACCATTTAACTCAATCCATTTACGAGTCTCTCTAAATAATTCCAATCCATATCCATTTAACAGTGGATAATTTTGGATATCCATTGGATTGTCATCCATTTTGCTAGGTCTGATTATAACATCCACCAGTATAAAAAAACTTGGAAAATCAACTTTTTAATATTTTCTATCACACATTACGTATGTTATATATCTACGTTCTAAAAAACAGTTGGAAAATCAACTTTTTAATATTTTCTATCACACATTTACATATACGTATGTTAAATATCTACGTTCTTTAGCAAGCATTTCCCAACTGTGTTACATGAATTTATTTAATAAGTTGTCTTTAAAGTAATTTTTTTTTCATAAAAGAATAATTTTGATTAGAAGAAACCTATTTTATTGTGTCTTTACTTTTTAAAATAAAAGTGCAATATCTATAGCTTTAATGAGAGTGATCATTACATGGTTGTTTATTTCATCTCCTTCGCTCACTCACTCTCTTTTTCTTGATTCATAGCCTCCAAGAGTATGCAATCCCAACTGAACAGCCAAGGGCCACCTCTTCCTATTCCAGTTTCCAGTAACCAGAGTCAACTAAGTGGTCAACAACTACTACCCCGGAACAGTCCTAGCAATATGGGCACAACCAGAGTGCAAGGACCTGCTAGTTTAATGACTTCTTTGCCCCCAGACTGCAGTTTATCACAGCCTACCACCATGCTAAATGTTGATACCCAGAATTTCAATATGTTTGCCAATAATTCTCAGGAGCAGATTCTGGCAAGCCAACAACAGGTTCTTTCTCAACAATCCCAGAATTCCCAGAAATATCTTCATCGAAACCAGCTAATGGAGCAGAACTTCCAGCCAAATCAATTACATTCTTCTCAGCAATATGGTATGATCCAAAGAAACCTCCCAAATATGAATCAACAGCAGTTGGGCCCCAGAAGCAGTGTTGCTGGGCCTGGGCTTCAGCAACAGAGCCATCAATTGTTAGGACAAGCTCAATCTGGTAGCTCTATCATGGCAATTAATCACATGCTGCAACAATCTAAGGTTCTACAGCAGCAAACTCAGCAGAACAGCATGTCAACTTTATTGCCAAGCCAAGGTCAACAACGGTCAAATCCTTTACAACGTGACGTACAGCAAAGGCTCCAAGCACCAGGTACATTTCTAGTTTTATAGAGGAAACCCTTTCTCTAAATTTCCTTCCACTTATTTGTATATTAGAAATTTTATGTTTAAAATGAAGTTATGACCATAAACTTACTAAGTTTATCTGATAAAATGGGGAGGAAATGGCCCAGCCTTTGGGGCCTGGAGTAAGGGTTTAATAGAGCCGAGCCGGACTTTAACGAGTTATGTTAAATTTTATTGTTTTTTCAAAGTTATCCCATAATGAGCAGATTCTCTAGAAGATAATGATGCATATATCCTTTTTCCCCTTTTCAACTTCTTTAGACTCCACGGCACAAACTGGAAATGCAAATGGTGGAGATTGGCAGGAAGAGATTTATCAAAAGGTACTGTATGATGTGCTTTTCCTTTTATTATCCTATCTATTTTATGTCCTATTTATTATTTGAATGATTTGTATATATGGCCATAAATGATGTTGCAGTGATGTTCTTCCTCTTTTTTTTTAACTACTTTTATTTCATTGACGTGGAAGTTGGTAATATCTTCATCTATGAAATATCCACTATTAGCTTTGTCACCTAAATTATCAGCCTTTTGTTTGCAGATAAAGGCCATGAAGGATACATATTTCCCACAATTAAATGACTTGCACCAGAGAGTTACTGCCAAATTGCAGCAGGTAATTTACTGGCCACCTTCCAGTTTTATTCCAATATGTCACTTTTAACCTTCTTTTTGGTCTGAATTATTCTTAGCATTCTTTTTCTCGTTGCATTTTGTTCTTAATTTTTGCAGCATGATTCCCTTGTACAGCAATCGCAGTCACAGCCAGCGTATAACTTGGAGAGGCTTAGAGCTGGTAAGGGTATGCTGGAGCGCATGATGGAAACTTTACAGATGTCCAAGAGCAATGTGCAACCTGGGATGAAGGACAAGTTGGGTTCTTATGAACAGAATATAATTAACATTCTTGGCCTAAATAGGCCTCGAAGGATCATTTCCTCACTACAGCAGCCAGGGCAGTTACTCTCCTCAATGCATCATCTACAACCACAAGCTCAGATGACTCAAATGCAGCAGAATAATCCTTCGTCTCCTTTATCCGGACTTTCAAGTGGACACCAGAACATGTTAAACTCGCTACAGCTCAGTTCAGCTTTGGGCCCAGGACAGAATAACTCGATGAATTCATTGCAGCAAGTAGTTGATCCTCTACAACAAAGTCCCCTGAGTGGGATCCAACAATCAAATGTGAACCTCGTATCTTCACAAAGTGGAATGAACTCTCTACAGTTGAATTCAAATATGCTAGGAAACCATCAGTTAAAGCAACAGATTCAACACCACCAAACATGTTCAAATCTATTGCAAAAACAATCTGCACCATTGAAATCAAACCAGGCCCCACAACTTCATCAGATGGCCGATGGTAACGACTTGAAGATAACACAAAATTTGGATGTTAAATCATTTGCTTTTCAGCAAAATCACCACCAGCAGTTGAAGACGGGAACTCAATCTCTGCCTGCATCTCCTCAAATTTTCCAGAATCCACCTCCTCAGCCTACAAACTCACCATTTATTTCCCCGTCTTCTTCAACTCCCTTTACTCCATCACCTATGCCCGGAGACTCAGAAAAAGTCAACTCTGGTGGTTCAACATTATCAAATGCTGGTAGTATTGGACACCAACAGACTAAGGGCTCACTGGCACCAGCGCAATCCCTCACTATTGGGACTCCTGTGATATCGGCCTCACCTTTGCTAGTGGAGTTCACTAGCCAAGATGGTAACCATGGCAATGTAGGGATAGCTGCTTCTGGCGAGTCAGATGTTACAGAGCAGCCGATTAATCTTTTATTCAATGTGGTCAGTGGTGTGGTGCATATAGATAAATCCTTGATTGATAATGTTGGATTTGATTTTTAACAAAATAAAATATTTTGGATGTTGATTTCAGGTCAAGTCAATGTCAACTAGAGCGTTGACTGCCTCTGTTGGTGAGATTCGTTCAGTTGTCAGTCTGACTGACAGGATGGGAGGATCGGATCCAGGTATTGGATCAAGAGGTAGTATTGGCGAGGATTTGGCTGGTGTCACCAAGTCCCGTCTACAAGCAAGAAATTCCATTATCAAAAAAGACGGAACTACTGGAACGAGGAGAATAAACCGTGATATTGTCGTGATGCCCTCAGATGTTGTGCCTTCCGCATGGAATGTAGATTATAGTGTTAGTCTATTGACTGATTCAGAAATGTTTGAGTTGGACTCAACTGAAACATCTACTGTCCAGACACCCAGAGCTGAGGTATTATTTCTTCACTAAATACATTTGATTCAGTTTCCGTTTCCTTTTAATTATAAAATGACAAAACAAAGAAAAATCATATGTGGCAGGTTAAACATGGACTATTAGAAGAAATAAGGGCGATAAATCGTCAACTTATAGACACTGTGGTGGAGATATGTGAGGAAGATGTTGATCCAACAACAAACGGTGCATTCAAAGAAGAAGGTGGTAAAGGAGGAACTATAATTAAGTGCTCTTATGAAGCTATAGCTCTGAGTCCAGACATGAAGTCACACTATGCCTCAGGCAAAATGGTAAGGTTCAAAGCCCAATAAGTTGATAATTATTAGTAATGCCTTATTTTTATAAATTTCTCTATGCTGAATTATATTTCCTTATTATTGTTATGCAGTCACGAATTCAGCCCCTCCGATTGATTGTCACCTCAAATTATCCGAATTGCTCTCCTATACTCTTGGACAAGTTTCCAGATGAAGGCCGGTAAGCAAAACAGTACTCATATATCCCCTTTAAATATTGAGATATAATTTTTCACAATTATTTGCTTTTTACAGCAAGGATGATGAAGATCTCACAACAAAGGCGATGTTGAAGTTTGAGGTCTCCATCCGAAGCCTTCCAGAACCCACGTCGATTGAGGAGATGGCAAAGAGGTGGGATGAATGTGTCCGTCAAGTCATTCTGGAGTACGCAGAGAAGAGAGGCGGCGGAAGCTTCAGCACGAAGTATGGCACATGGAACAAGCGCGTGAGTGCTGCGTGACCATTTTCAGCATAATATCGATCATTCACTTAAAAACTTGTGCAAAGGTAAACTTAGATATATTTTATATACATGGGATTAAATATTATGAATTATATAGTTAATAATAATACTAATTTCAGTCAGGGGAACTGAAATAATAATGCATCAATCAGGTGGATTGATTGTACTTTTCTTTTGGGACATGAAGATTGAAACAGGTGGTACTTTGTGCAATATATTTTGTACAATAAGCTTATGGTACAATATATGAAGTCCAAAACACTAGTAGTTGTCTTTTTTTTAGAGTTGCATTATCTGCGGTTACAGTCAACCCGAGTCGTTGGCGCGAATTGGTTTTATTATATTTACACAGTGGATAGTCAGTTTAATGTTTTGCCGCCACGAACGCTTATTTCTCTAACTAACACCTGTCAGCTCAGCTTCAACTCATTGCACGTGCGGTTAAGCTTATACTTGTGATTTGCAAATTGCAATTACAATGACAACAATACCCTTCAACCCCCACCTTCCCCACGAGGAGAGGTGATACATAATATAATTGAGAAATTTATTTTATAAATGTCATAATAAAAAAAAAACAAATAATTTTCAATTTCATCTAGATCCATAAATATGAAAATTGAATATTATATAATTTTTATTGGAATCCCTTTTACTATTATTGCGACGACACATGAATTAGTATATGTTTAGTACAATTTATTTGAAAATAATTTATAACTTATTTTAATTTAAATAAGTTATAAATTATAAAAAAAAAAAAAGTATTTAGTAATAGGTTTTTTCATATAAACTAAATCAATTGTTATACTTAATCTTTAATTTTTTTTAATTAACTGAAAAAATATTTTTGAAATAATTTATTTTTTTTAAATAAAATATAAGCTACTAAAATAAATTATGTAAAACATTGCCTTAAACATTTTCCCGATTCACCTTTATGCTATACGGCCCTAACTGATTACAGTTTTGTCAATTGCTATTCAAACTATTGTTCCAAGTAATCGTCCAACACTAATTTCGTACTGATCATAATTCATGAAAACATTGAAATAGTATAAAAGGTTAAACAGTAGAGCATTAATTTGTGCAGATAAATAATTTTATGAGGCCCATATGCTTGAATACTCTTAGTCCGTCCTATTAAAACTGTAATATTTTATTTTTTTTTGGACGTTCCAATATAGCTGCAACATTCATTTTTTAAAAAAGTTTAATAATGTAAATTATTTAAAGTACTTATACTTTATCGAATATAGTCCACTATTCCAACATTATGACCTACCAATTCAATCAATATTTTATTATTAAAACTATAATATTAACATTATAACCCACAATTTCAACAACTATTTCACCATCTAAAATTATAATATTATTAAAGATAATTTAAACAATTTACTCGCAATCAAACACATTTCTTAATATCTGTGAAAAGTCAAACGATTACAATTAAAATAAAACAGAGAGAATATGTCTTAATACAAAAAATTGACACTTAATGACAAGAAACCAATTCAATCATGGACTATAATTTTTTATTGAAACGTCAAAAGAGCAAGTCTTAAACTCAGCCCTATAATTATTGGGCTACTTATTTGGGTTGATATTTTTCAGAAACTTAATCTAACTCAGGGATTTATCATTTATGCTTTTTTCATTAACTTCTAGCAAATAAGAAATTATTAAGCTACTTACAAACAAAAGAAGTAGACCATCTCGCAACTACATCATATGTATAAAAATATTGCGTGAAATTAATGAAAAATTCAGTCTCTATAAAGATTTTTAAATATAAGTTGTAGCATATAATTTGCAGAGCAAATGAGAAAGGAATGGATATATTATTATTGTTTTTATTATTTAAAAAAGAAAAAGAAAAAAGGTTACGGAATTCTTTTATAAGGTACAATGTAATGCGGATGCAAAGAATTCATTGACTAATCAATATATTATATAAATAGACAAACATAAGTTTTTCTTGATTTATTTATCGAGTTTATTACCATGGCTCGGTTGAGTCTTATGCTCAGTCATCGAGTTATTGTATAGACCATGTCGAATTATTGTTAGACCATACCTTTTAGACTTCTGATATGCAACTCTAATATCTCTTTGCATTCTCGCATAAATATTATTAAACATAATAAGTATAATTATGTTCTTATATACATCACTGCCTCTTTGCATTTAAGCCTAAAATAATATGCATGACATAACATGATAAACGAAAGATGGACTTTTGTAAACTTTACATATTTTAGTCAAATATATTCGTATAGGCCTTCTAAGTAAAGTAATATTTCATCCGTCCCATTAAAATTATAACATATTTTTTTTAGATATTCGATTAAAATTGCAACATTCTATTTTTGAAAATTTTAATAATATAAATTATATAAATTACCTTTATTTTATCAAATATGGCCACCACTTCATTTACTACTTCAACATTATGGCCCAACACTTCATCAACTATTCAAACATTATGTTCTACCATTTCAATCACTATTTAATATTTAAAAAACATGTAAAATAAAATAAATATGCATTTTTCAATCAAATATTTTATTTCAAAAAATAATATAACTATTTAAAAACTTAAAAAATCTATATTTTATTTCTAAATACATATTTTTAATATTATAAATAAATAATATATTTAGCCCGAACAACGCCGAATATTTTGACTAGTGATATTATTTATTAAGAAATTATTAAGCTACTTACAAGCAAAAATAAGTAGAACATCTCACAATTACATCATATGTATAAAAATATTGCGTGAAGTTAATGAAAAATTCAATCTCTATAGAGATTAATAATAAAATTTGTAGCATACAATTTGCAGAGCAAATGAGAAAAGAATGGATATATTATTATTGTTTTTATTATTTAAAAAAAAAAAAGAAAAAAAAAGATTATGGAGTTCTTTTATAAGGTACAATGTAATGTGAAACTCGTATGATGGAATGCAAAGAATTCATTTACTAATGATATTGATAGGGTATACATATAGTCACCATAGTTTATTTATGTTATTATGTAGTTAATTATTTGATAATTAGTAAAATATATTCACTCATTACATAGAAAATTTTCTTATATTAATTTAGTGCAATTAAATATAATAATTAACAACGTAAGAAAAATGAAAAGATCTAACAGAACACTAGCTATATATCCACTAGGTGTCTAGGTGCCGCAATTTCTATAAATCATATGACAAAATATTTGAGAATCTAAGAGCTGAAAAGGCTCTTAGGTTAGTTATTATTCATATCCATAAATATTAGGATTTAAACCCATTAATTCTAGGAGTTTATGGGCCTATTACCATTATTATAATCATTTAACAATTAATAAATGAAAAATTCATGAGTTAAAAATCAGAAATGCAAATTGAAAAAATACATAATTATTGTACCCAATAACTTACGAGGGCAATACTGTCCAAATAATCGTTCCAAATAACTTACTGTGGTAAAAAAAAATAAAAAATAAAAAGAATTATAAGTAACGGCTGATGAATTAAGAAGAGAGAAACCCTAGAAATAAGTGGAGAAAGATGACCCCTAATAATGAGGAGTTTGTTAACTTATCATCACCCACCTCATCAAGTAACCTCCCACCTCCTCTTCTTCTCCCCTCTCTCTCTCTCTCTCTCTCTTACCAGTATAAGAAATAAGACGGTTAATATCTCTTTATATTTCCAATTTTGGTCTACACTCATTCAACATTTACGCAAGACACAGAAAATCAAGGACCATTTTTACCTCCCTCAGGTAAAAATATTGTCTTCTTCCATTGTCTCTTATGGATTTTCTTTACAGTTTAGTTTTCTGTTAACTTTTCCATGGCTTCTCATTACACCAACTGCCATTTCTTTCATTCTTTGTGGGTCTGTAACGTTTGTTTATCTCTTTTTTTTTCTTTTCTTTTTCAGGTTCTTGTTTGTTAATCTCTATGGCTCTGAGCTACTACTCCAACTGGGGTCCACTTGATCATCTCAACCAAGAAATGTCTACTATTACTTTCTCACCTCAAATGCAGTCCGACCTACTACCACCATTACCACCGGAGCTTCTCAATTTCCACGACAATTTCCTTTATTCCGACACT
>JAUMHB010072748.1:0-13016 GCA_032359685.1 Pittosporum tobira | reverse complement strand
TGTTAACTTGTTTTCTTCATGTGAGCTTCAAGATCTTGTTTGTTATTGAGTGAACTTCACTTGTTGCTTCAACAAGATTAGCTAGGCTTACTATGTCCTTAAGTATGGTTTCTCCTTGTTGTTTAATGCTAGATCATGTTTGTAACGTCCCAGTCTCCGTACAATCACTATTTACCTAAATCGAGCATTAAAATATATTCCTCAATTACTTATACAATAAAAATAATCTTTTTTCTTATTTAATCTCTTCTAGGATCTATATTACATCCCTAGTCCATTGCGATGTAGCAGAAAATGAATACAAATTACAAGCAATATTTACACTCCAACAACTCAATTTCATCTTCTTCCTTGGGCTAAACAAATCCCCAGCTCTCTTGGCAATCATCTAAAATACCTTAAGCTATTCTCCCAATTCTAACTACCTGCAAAAATATTAGAACATAGCAAGGATAAGCAATAATACTCAGCAAGTACAAAACACTCAATACTAAATAATGTTTTTAAAAATCACATAATTTTAAACTGTTGATGTTTTGAGATTAAAAACCATTTTTTGACTCACGATCATGCAGTGAGATCCACATCAATGCTTGCATAACTTACAAGCTCAAAGCAAATTATGCAACAATAAATAAATAATCATGTGAGTATACTCAACTTACTTACTTCTCTGGGTGCTCACCCGGTCTTAACACTTTGTCCAGACCGAATAAACTAAACTTCTCTGGCAAAGCAGCGATCTTCTTGCACTATATGATTTCTCCCGTAGGGTTATGGGGGATTATTGGTCTTCTCATCTTTGTCATACTCAAACTCCGTTTATTATTCGAGATCAACTAAGCTCTTAAGGAGGCATGTCACACATGATAGAAATGCACGACAGTCAAGCAGCCGTTTAATTTTTATATGCACAAGTGAATCAATATCATGCATTCATAACATTAAAACATGCACGTGTAACAAAATAATAAAAATTACACATAAAAGTGGCTCAAGTAATGCACTTGTCTATTATGCTTTAACTTATTTCTCAAGTGTGCTTGTCGTTTCTTGCCTCTGTTTACACCGTTCGTTATCCGATTAACCTTAAGTCTTTACCGAACATTAAAA
Organism: Pittosporum tobira; assembly: GCA_032359685.1. NCBI lineage: Eukaryota > Viridiplantae > Streptophyta > Magnoliopsida > Apiales > Pittosporaceae > Pittosporum > Pittosporum tobira. The sequence continues at coordinate 11,903 of JAUMHB010072748.1, read as the reverse complement.
TAAGCTCCTATATTCATAAATGGTCTCATATTAATAATTTAATGGACCCTTAATCTCTAAAATCCTTTCATGACTTAAATCAACTAATACTTAATTCCGGTTTTATTAAGTTGTACTCGAATATGTATAACTTCTTCTACAAAAACAAAATTAGCAACACACTTAATTTTTCTAAATGTTACACTTATGTATCTTCACATAGGCTCGAAAAAGACTCAATATCAATTATTTGAAGGAGTTATGACTTTTCAAATTTGGGTAAACTTCCAGAAAATTTTGCTCTGCAGGGAATTTACTGCAGTGTACTTTAGGTATTTTAATAAAATACTAAATGAACTCCAAATGAGCTAAAACATTCTTTAAAAAGAAATAATTTTCCAAGTATTTTCAAAAAAAGTTTCATGAATTTTTGACAAATAGATTACTTTCCATGAATTTATAAAGTTGACCAAAATTACAGATTTCTCTGTTTCTGCGGGAAACTACTACAATCACTTTCTAGAAATTTATTAAAATACCAAATAACCTCTGTTTTGAATTAAACTCAAGGAATACCTACTTAAATTAGTTAACTATTCTCTGAAAAACGTTCGTGGAAAACGCACACGTAAATTATTTTATATGATTTTTCAAACATGATCTGCATATTCAGAATTTTCAAAATTTCAATATGCATAGTTTGTCTCGTTAACATACTAGCACTTAAAATCACCAAGTTTTTGATCCATGGTTTCATTACTATCCTTTAACCCTTTAACACATGCAATATGGTTTGATCATTTTTTAGCTAAGCATGCAAAATGATTATCCCTTCCCCAATCAAGCCCCACAACAACATAATCCAATACAAAAATTCCATCCCTCTCCATGAATAATTCAACTATCTATTAATCAATCAAGCATGTTACTTCCATCAACCAACTAATAATCAAACAATCAAGTAACATCATCGATTACGATTTAAAACAATCAATAACATGAGCTAGGTTTAGGGTTATACCTTCCACTTGGTGATCTCAAGCCAAACTTCAAGCTTCAATCCACTAGGCCTCCTTGCACCCCCTTTATCTTTGGTCTCCAATAGAATTAACCCTCAAGCTAGTGATTATCTTGATGAATCTTGCTAAGATTAGGTTAATAAGCCTGATCTTGGTTGTTATGGTTTGAAAATGGATGATTTTCTTTGCTTTTGGCTAGGGATTTGGTTTTTTTTCTTTTTTTTTCTCTCTATTTCTCTCACTAGCTTGGAAGTATAAGGTGGACAATAATACTCCCTCCTTGGCTGAATTCTTCATAAGGGGAGAGGACTTTGGCTTCTTGACGTTTTGGTTGGAGGAAATGGAAGGTTCTGATCATGAGCTTGAAATTGTTTGGATGGCTAGGATTGCTTGCTTCTATGGTTCATCTCTTTGTTAACACACAGCTATACACTTGTTAAATTCCTAATCTCCAAACCATAGTTACTTGCCAAGTATAAGGCTTCTTGGATAAGCCATTGACTTTCAAGGGACATGATGGACTTTTCACATTTTCAACTTTTTCAAATTTATTTTCCCCCTCAAAATTTGAATGATCCTTGGGCCATGATTCTAATAACGCTTGGTCCATGATTATTTTGCTCTTGATCCATTACTTATAGTCAACAATCATTAGAATTAATTTGGTCCATAACTTAAATTGCTTTTTATCCATAAATTAAATCCATATTTATTATAATATGTTGGTCCATAACATTGCCCGTCATTTTCTTCCTTTCTTATTTACAAACACACACACACAATACACCAAGTGGCCTGAATACCTTAGAAAATATTTTTGTTTCACACTTGGCTTGCTACCTTACTTCCTTATGTTACCTTATCATTTTTCCATGAATTTGCTACCCAATAATTCAACAATTGGTTGTCAATTAAATCCTTCCCTTATACAACAACCATATTGAAAATAATAATTTTAACATTTTGATCCTTCATTTCAAATTTACTAACCGTGGTCAAAGTCTAGTTTGACCTCGATTAACCTTAATTTATCCCAAGCAAAAATTGTATCCTCTTAATACCAAACATTTTTATATCTTCTAATTCCCAAAGAAAATTCAATTCCTAGAAAAGTCATTTCATACAATCCTTGCATTAACAATCCCAATGAAATGCAATGCACCAAGAGAAATTATAATTCACCATTTTCATTCATATAATCCTTACAAAATTGATTAATTTACATCGCCCCTATTTGTTAAATTTTATGGGGTGTCACAATGTTGGCAATGCTTGACTAACTCCAAGTCTTCTTCTATAGGAATCCTTGTTGTCTTTAATGGCTTGTTGTGATTAAGTATTTACTATTTATACAGATTATTACAAGGAATAATATTGCAAGTAAATGGGCATTATCAAATCATAGCATGAGTCTTCTGACCTAGGCCTATCAAACAAGATTCCTAGAGTTGAAGCGTGGAGAGAATATGATAGCAAAATATGACATCAAATTCAATGTGCTAGACCAATTTGCTCTATACTAAGTGGACACTGAAAGGCGAAATGCAAGAAAGTTTGAACAAGGTCTAAAACCATGGTTTTACAATAAGGTGGTCATGTAAGAAATTGATATTTATGCAAAGTTGTCTGTTAAAGCAATCCTGTCAGTCAATGTGATATGAAGGAATCACGAGCTGGAAAAAATAACTTGTGAACTCGAAAAAGATATGAAGAAAAAGTACTCTTAGTTATTTCCGTAAGTTTAATTTCAAGAATGAAATTCTTTAAAGGGAGGGCGCGGGGGGGAGGAGGGGGAAGGGATGCATGAACCCAAATTTCTTTAAGAATTGAAAATTTTAGTATACAAATAAACTCATATTATGATGACTCATTGTTGGACTTATTTATTAATTATAAGACAAAGGAATAACACTATCATATTATTAAGTCAAGGGAAAATTAAAAAAAATTACGTGATGCTATTTCCGAGAACTCGAAATGATGTAATGTTGTTAATCATTATTGAAAATAAGTGAATATAAATATGATCGAAATTCTCATTTGACTAGGTCAAGCCTTGATGTTTTGATAGAGTTGTTAAATGACAAAACTAATAGCACTATCGCATCCGAAATGTGCCAAAATATAGGGAATAAGTATAATATTAATATATTTACTCAACTTTAATTTGTCAAGGACAAAAAAAAAGGAAAATAAATAAACAAATATAATAATAATTCAGTTCTAAGTGGACCATGTGGCACCATCTAATTAGGCCACATGGCCCTATTAGAGCTAGTTGCGCACTCCAATAGGAGGAGTATTGTCCATGGGTTCAAGTTTTGATGGACAGCAAAATAAGCCTTTTAACCCTCAAGTTCTGATGATTTTTCTAAGCTTGTTGGTTGATTAAGGGACAATTTGTATATAGATTTGTCTTATGGACTCTATAGAATGCACCTATAATTTTAATTCTCTATAAATGCTTAGAGAGAAAGTTGTAGATCAAATCCAAATCAGCAACTCGAAATTGAGTTCTTGAACTAGGTATGGTTTCATTTTTTAATCATTCAGATTTTTTTGGGTTGAATCTCTGATTGTAATCTTGTTTTTGGCTTGATATGAACCATAAGCATTTTTAGATTCAATTTTAGTGCTCTATTAGTCCTTTTTGAGGTTGAGTTGCGGAAATCATAATGGCTTAATTGAGATCAATTGATGGTTTGCAAGGAGGTTTGCCATGAGATTTAGAGTGGATTCACAGTTTAAAATCTTTTTTGCTTATTTTAAGATTTAGGTCGATGTCTAGTCAGAATTATAAGATTCATGTCAGTCAGGCGAAGATGATGAAGATGAGTCCCTTGTGCTTGAATCTTGTAATTTAGGCTAAGACATTGGTAGATTTGTTTTCCTTGTTGAATTTCCCACGCGAAAACGTCTTTTCCCCTTACTTTCCATGCTTGTGCATAGTCGTGTACATAAGAGATGTTGAACAACATCTCTTATCCACTGGAATCTGTGGAGGTCACTGAAATCTATAATGACATGTAGAAATCAGCAGAAGAATGTGGATCCAATAATGATCAATGAAGAATGTGTTAGGTCAACCCTAACCCTAAATGATACTTCCCATGTTATTTGCATTTTTTTTTAATTTTGTAAGGATTAATAATATTTAAATGGGAATCTAGATATAATTATGTATAATTACCCCTTCCACATAATGACTTACATGTTTGTGGTTCTGTTTGACAAACTTATTTTATCATATAATAACTTATTTTTAAAAATAAATTATTTTTCAAGTGTTTGTTTTAATTAATTCTTAAAAAATTATAAATTACAATATTTTCAACTTATTTGAAACAATTGGTTAATATGTGCTTTTATTTCATTTTATAGTTTATTTAAAGTCATAAGTAGATTGGTGACAAACAAAAATTATATATATAAGACTATAAATAAAACCAAACGGTTAGGGATTGATTTGGGATCGCTTAGTTAAAAACTTGATTCGAACTCGATCTGAAATGTTAACGAGTAGAATATGAACATATTTTTAAGTTCGATTAATTATTCGAATCTTATCAATTTATTTTTTTCTTTTGATATTTGATAGTTCTTGTTTGAAAATTTTAAACTATTCATATTTATGCTTAAGTTAATAGTTAAAATAGACAAATACAAATTTTATTTCAAATTTAATAAATTATACGAGTAAAATCTAAACACATAAATACTAAATACTAGACTTTACACCTATCAATCGATTAAACTATATTTTGCACCTAAGACTTTTCGCCTGGGGACAGATAAAATTTCATACTTTAAAAAGTTTTATTTCGATACATGTACTTTTAAAAATGTGTCATTTTGCACACTTAACCAAATATTTTATTCATTTTGCACTCCAGACTTTTCGCCTGAAGATAGATAGCACCCAATCTCAAAAAGTATAGAGAGCAAAATGACATATTTTTTACTGAAAAATTTGATCACGAGGGAAAATGACACATTTTTAAATATATAAATATCAAAATAAAACTTTTTAAAATCTAAAATGTTATCCACTTCTGAACAAAAAGTCTGAGGTGCAAAATATCATTTACGCTCCATTTGTAAGTTTTGAGGTAAAGAAAAGAAAAGAATAGAATAGAAAAGAATAGAAATGAAAAGAATAGAAAAGTTATAAAAAAAAAATTCTTGTGTTTGTGAGTTTGTAAAAGAAAACTGAATAACGTTTTTTTTTTTTGTGTTTGTGAGTTGAAAAAAAAAAGAAAAGAAAAGATGACATGTTATCATTTTACCCTTCAGTAATATTTTTTTAAATATGTTTGTGAGTTTGGATAGAAAAGAAAATAAAAATATTTTCAATAAATAAAATATTTTTATTTATAAATTAATAATATTTATTTATTTATTTATAAATAAATAATATATTTTTATTTTTAAATATTATATTTTTAATATCTATTTAATTTTAAAATATAAATAACTAATATATTTTTAAATAAATAGTATATTTTTATTTTTATTTTTATATTTAAATATCATATTTTTATTACGTTAATACCTATTCAGTTTAAAATATAAATAAATAAATTTTTTATTTAAAAATATAATTTTAACTAAATAGTATATTTTTTTATTTAAATATTATATTTTGAATTTTTAAAAATATATTATTATAGTCATAGAGGACGTGATATGTAAATATAAATTTGTAAGAATATGAATTATAAATAAAAATTTGATATATTACAAAGTGAGGGCAAGGTGGGAATTAAAAAAAAATACATATGAGAGCTTTCCTTTTCCTTCCAATTCCCGTGGATTTTGGCAAGAAAATTTAGCTAAAAAAAGTGACCAACTTTTTTTCCCAACTCCTTTCTTTTCTATTTTATAAAAAATTAATAAAAAATCTCTTTTTTCCGTCGTTTTCCTTTCTTTTTTTTTTAGTCCTTCTACAACTCACAAACATAATAATAGTCCCCTGAATCCATACCAATCTCGCATATATATATATAAAATTTGGGTCCCACTCAATTTCCTAACCAACGAGTAGCCACAAGCCAACCACAATAATACGTGATAGGACGACGATCAGGTTCAAAGAAGAGCGTGATAGCAGGAAGACAGCTGGAGCGCGAATCCATGGCCGCTACTGCTAATTTCTCAACTTGTTGTACAATAGCTGCTACTACGAAACATAAACTCAGTAGCAATAGAACTTGTACTTTCATCAGTGTTTCTCCCCCAATTCGTCGCCGGTGGAGCCCAAAATCGACTGGCATTTACGCCTCCTTGTCGGCTCCTGTAGTATCATCCAAGCCCGATGATTTGGTTTCCTCCATTTTTTCAAAGGTTTGATTACTTGGCATTCACTTTCTCGTTTCTTAGTGTTTCGGTCCGGAAATGAATGTCCCGATTTTCTTTCCTATGAGATAATCCAAATTGACAGTTAATGATAGTGTGATTGAAGTTCTGTACTGCTATACTTCTAAAAAAATCTAGTACGATGAACTCTGTTACATGGGTAGTGTGATGGGTTTTTGTGGGTATGTATGTAATGGGTGGATTAAAACACTTAAATAATGTTGTAGATTTGATTTCCTTTTGCTTTCTTTTCCCTCAAACTTAGACCCCACTATTTGTGGAATGTTGTCACTCCTTCAAAGTGTACTACAATTTGATAAATATTTGTCATTTTGCTAATCAGACTCTGATTTTTCATGTAAAAGTTTTACTCATTTTGGAGGTTTTTCTTCACAATGAAAAAAGTGGTCTGAAATCATTTTCCAAATCTATGTGCATTTAAGTTTAGTTTTTCAGAAATTGATTTCCCCTTGAAATATTTTTTATTTATTTTTGTTTGAATTCTTAGCTAGTAAGCCAACCTTTATTTATAGTACACATCCCTGAGCTATGCAACCATTTGTCTTTATTTTATTAAAGATCTAATCAGGGGCCAACAATGTGTTTTTGCTTAAAGGGCACATGAATGGCATGCTATTATCTATGTTTTTAGTTTTAAATAGCACTCATTGGCTGGTATTGATACAATAATGGAACTTAGAGACTCTTACTTAAAGGAAAAAGAATTTAAATGGTCTTTTCAGCTTTTCCTTTTCCTTTTCTAATCTGGCCTTGGAGGTTAAATAGGTAAATTCTGGTGTCTAACTTGAATCTTCGGTGAAACTTGGAGGGGCAGAATTATCATTATGATACAGCCTTATGTTCAATAGAGTTTCATGATGAGTTATACACTGGTTATATTCCTATATCCATCGTTGGAAACCGAAAAGGTGTTGTGCTGCCTATATACAACTTAATCCAGCACCATTCAACATAAATTTCAAGAAAGAACATGCTTCTTCCATTTTTTTGGTAATAGTTTAGTTATTTATGTACGTCATTTGGATATTTTAGTCTTTTAAGTCTAGATTGGGGTTTTCTTATTTCTGTATATTTATGTCAGTTTATTGATATTGATATTTGAGAATAGATAGCTTTCTCTAATCATCTGCGGACGTTTATCTTTTCTCTTCTACAGTTGAGAGATCCTTGGGTAGCGAGTGCCGGAAGGCCCGGAAAATGTCACCCAAGTTATTTTTCTTCATTTATTTTATTATCTTTGCAGACTTTTTTTCTACATCAAAATTGCTAGCAGATATGATTAGAACATTTTTTAAAGACAAACTGTAACTGATAATACTTTTTAATATTAAACCCTTATGGATATTACTTTATTTGCTACATCAATCAAGAATATATGAACCCCTGCTAGCAGGAAATAATTCCATCTGCTTGATTTAATGAGGAAATCCTAACTATATGCTTAATTTCCAAATGAGATCAGGGAAGACTAGTTGTTGCATGCTATAAGATCAACATTACCTTTAATACAGGCGTTATGAGTGGTGGCATGTTTCTTTTTTCAACTCGAAAGTCTAAATTATCAAGAAAACTGAATTATTCGTCTTCACTAGGTGCTGCAAACAGATCGAGGAGTTTTACTAACAAGGGACGAACACAAAACAGTAGCTGAATTGGCTGAGGCATTGCAAGAATTTTGCGTGGATGAACCCGTAAAATGCCCTCTTATATTTGGAGGTAAAGTCCTAGTTTGGGGAATTTTATTACTATTGAAGTAACTGATTCAAAACCTTCTATACTCTTAGCTTTAGTGTTGGTATATGGCAAAACTATGTGTCAACCAATTTTTGCACAGAATGGGATGTGGTTTACTGTTCGGTGCCTACATCACCTGGTGGGGGTTACAGGAGTGCATTGGGACGAATTGTTTTCAAAACAAAGGAAATGATTCAAGCAGTTGAAGCTCCTGATATTGTGAGAAATAAGGTTGTTTTTTCTGCCTTAGGGTTCGTTGATGGGGAGGTCTCTTTGAAAGGTATGTTAATTTGTCAAACTACGTTACGATACTATAATCGTTTTGTTTCACAAAAAGAGTCCCATTTGTGCACTTGCAAAATGATTCTCATCAGCTTTGATGCTAGTTTGAAACGACACAATATCCTCTAAGTATAAGATCACACTTTCACTATCATGCCACCATCACTTACTACGCAAGCATTATATTTAGGGATTAAGATGGGACAAAAGATTTATCCTTAAAATTTGTAAATTTTGTAAATGGGTCTCTTTTTGTGGAGAGGATATAGTAGCTACTATCATATGTATCTCGTAGGAATGGAACTGACTCGATTTGGCTTGCATTACAATGCTTGTGAGCAGAGTGCATCTCGCTTCATAAGCCCTAAACAAACTGAACAAATCTCTGTCTGAGTCAACTATATGAATTTTCTTGATTCCTGTACCCAATCGAGGTTTATTTCATGTGCTTCAAAAGTCTAATCCAAGCAACTCTCCTGTCTAGTGACTAGTGAGCATGTAGGTCCTAACTGCATGCTGACATGGATGAACCTCAGTAATGTTTTCGGCACAGAGACCAGATCGGATTATATAGATATATATGTGCTCTTGACATGTCTAGCTATTGCTTTATTCAGGAGTACGAACATAGCTGCCATTTTGGAATGCCACCTTGGAAATTTTTGTAGGACATCATCCATCCTAAACGCAATAAGCAAATAACTAATAAACAAGTTAACAGAAGTCTGTTTGATAGTTCTACGAGCAATATTACATTATGACAGTCAATATGCTGATGTTCTATCAAATGCTCGAAACCTTCTTTGTTCTTCTTCATCCATAACCTGTCATAGAAGACGAATCCGTAGGAGAAATGTTTTATATTGGTAACCGTCTGCCCAGTATTATCCCAGCAAAAGAGCTCCAAATCGACAGCAAAAACCTTTATTTTCACCTGAGTGTCCCTCCATTAGAGTTGTCATTTTTTTTTTGAAACCCTCTTTTCTATATAGGTGTTACATATTTGAAATTGATCTAAAATTTGTTGAGATTTGGGGATCAGAATTATTTATTTTGTTTTAAGAATCAAGATAGAGAAGTAATTGGAGGTATTTGCTGCTAGAGAAAAGAACCGAGGTTTGAAACAGAGGAGACAGAAGACTTCCAAAAATAGTGTGTTTTAATGTTTAGCGAAAATTTGCTTTTGTCACGATCTAAATAGTAGAACGACATCACCTCTCGTTTTCTCTAAATAAATAAACAACAATTACAGTTGAACTTTCAAAATATACACTTTTGATGCTCCGACGACAATGAGGCACTGGTGCAGCAAAAAATTTCTACAATTTACTAAAAACAGCCAAAAAGAAAGGAAAATTTCTGCAATAGACTATATTTTTTGGGTTTTCAGTGATCTTTTATTACGACACTTGCAGGAAAACTGAAAGCGCTAGATGAGAAGTGGATACAAGTGGTGTTTGAGCCACCTGAACTTAAAGTTGGAGCATTTGAGTTCAAGTACGGTGGTGAGAGCGAGGTCAAGCTTGAGATCACATACATAGATGAGAAGATGAGGCTTGGGAAAGGTTCGAGAGGTTCTCTCTTTGTTTTCCGCAGATGCCAAGCAATTTCATGATGAAGTTCATGTTTATATCTGTATCATATTCATGAGTTTATTTGGCTATGCTGCTGAAATTTTATCTGAAAAATCATGCTGATGGCAAACGCATCTGGACAGCAAATTCAATCCGACGTCGTTTCTAATTTTTGTGGGGAATGATTCTCTAGAGTTGAAAAGAGGTTTCACTTGGACTAACTAACGTTGCGCCTCACAATAAAATTCCAAGACACGGGCCTGGAAATGCATTTGTTTGTGTTATACTACCTTCGTTCTATAATACAAGATAATTATTAATTTTTGAATGTTAATTTTGAATTAAATTTAAAATTAGCATAATTTATTGGAGTCTTTAAAAAAATCAACTAGTAGTATTTTTAAAATATTTTAAAATTTTTATAATTGCATTGGTTATAATCAAATAAATTTATATAATATTAAATTTAAAAATATTAAAAGATAAAAATTTTAAGTCAATGGTGATCTTATATTTTGAAATTTAATGAACTGAAATGGAAGGAGTATTCTTGTTTTATTCTATTTCACACAACCTATTTTTAGGCTCAATTTTAATTAGTTCAAATTAATGAGGTTGGATTATTTGAAAGTATTTTATTATTTGTGGATAATGGTTATGGATTTGATTTGTTAAGCAACTGAAAGGAGGTGACGTGGGCTCTACGTGAGGGTTTTTTTTTCCAAATATTTAGTTTCTACATGTTCGCAATTTCATAACCGTTTTACCCTCCCTTAATTATCACGTACGCCAATGAAGTCTTAACCTATTAACCTAATAGTTAATAGTGAGGTATTGATAGTTCTTATTTGTAAGTGATTACACGATTTTTTGATTTTTTTTGTGAGAGATTTATGTCTGTAATGATAGTGAAACCATTGTTAACATTCACTCAAAAACAAATCACGTGCAAAATACATGTAAGACAACCCCATAATGAATTTTAATCGGAGAGTGCAATTTCACACAAAAGTGTTAATTAAGAGTTGTGATTTTTTGACACACTTTCATCTAAGATGCAATTTAAAAAATTGTGTATACTCAGAGGTGGCAAAATAAAATTTACTATGTTTAATATTTGAAAGACATGGTAAAAGTAAAATAAATTGTCTTTAACAAATAAAGATTTCTCCATTTTGATGTTTACAGGATTGATTCTCTTTCTACTTCTTCAAATAGTCTCTCATATTCTGAGGTTTCCTTTAAACTAGATCATGTGCCCATGAATACATGGGTAAGTGCTTTTTTTTTTTAATAATTGTTATTGAGTTTAAATTGGCATATTGAAATTCAATTACATTGTTATTGTATTAATTATGGTATATTAAATATTTAAATGGTAAGTTTTTTTGTTTATTTTTTATTTATATTACATTTTATTTTTTGTACTCTAATTATTTTTAATACTCAATAGTTTAAATCTTTTACTAAGCATACATATTTTTTTGGTTAAAAGTTTTATATATTTTTTGTCTTTCTTTAAAACATATTGTTTAATTATTTTAAAATCTTAAAACATTAGTGGTTATATTTCGATGTCTATGTGACACCCCCAAATTTCCACCTCTGAATTCTCATGCAAATCTGGTCGTCAGATGTCATCTCGGCATACTGAATTGCCATTATTCGACAACTCGCCCTGTTATATCTTACAAGGATCTCACAAGCGAATAAATTTACATAGCGGAAGCATGAAGCTTAATTAAACAATTAAGGTCTTACACTAACAGGGTATTAAGTATGAACATAAGTCGTATAATGTTCAATTACAACATTCAAGCTAGAACAAATCCGGAAACATCCTAGTAATATTCTATCTTGCTTTTGCCCTTCGAGGATTCGCCTCGCTCGACCGGTTCTGGAAGGTTTATAAAACATAGCAAGAATGAGCGAAAGATGC
>JAUMHB010072726.1:0-13018 GCA_032359685.1 Pittosporum tobira | reverse complement strand
GTTGACATTCTTTTTGTCGGATACCCCAAAATATTATATTTATAAAGATAAAATTTTAAAATATCGGGTTCTTACAAAGACAATGTTAGTATATTGTCCAAGATAGAATAGCAAATATTCGAGTTATAATACGCTAAAAGTCTCTCCACCAAAAAAGAAGTTTTAAAAATAATGAATTCTTAGGAATCTCAAGTCTGAAGAGGGGGTTTAGGGACTGGACGTAAGAGACTAGTTTCAAACCTGATTGAATCACCGTGTTCATGTGCATCGTAATTCTGTTCTTTATATTGGTTTTTGTATGCTTTAATTCCTTATTATATATTCATTCTTCATATAAATTGGATAAATAAGACAATTTTAAAAATTAAATATTTATATAACAATTTATTCAACCCCCTTCCAAATTGTTATTTGAACTAATACAAAATATGAGCAATGCAAATCGTGTTGGCTGTATCGATTCACAACTAATTGTGAATATATATCCACTCTATGAATTATCTATACCTATATCTATATATGTATTATGTATAGCAACACCGGTAATCAAATGATGTAGGATAACTTGACCATTATTTTTAGGTCCTCCAACCAACAAGAACACATAGGAAATGTAAAAGTTGCACATCATAAAGTGGGTGAACTGGAGCACGCAATTAAGGATTTGCATTTGTTTGCCAATGCCAAGCTATAATCAAAGGAAGGGAAATCGTTCCTCCTCATTTTATGCTCTAAAAAGTTAATGTGTGATCGACATTATGAAGTTTAAATTAATGTGATTCATTTATATTTTAACAATAACATTTTTTATAATAATAATTATGATTTTCAATAAACCTATTAAAATAAATTTAAATAATGTGATACCTAGATTTTATATTATATCAATGCATTCAATTCTTATTCAAAAGTGATGGCTTATTATAGTTTTCATTTGAGAACACATGCATCTTTCATTAAATAATCCTAACTAAACATAAACATCTAAAACACGATTACATGAATAAAGCCAAAATTAAGAGCTTGACGAATGAGACTTCTTGTAATCATGATTATCGATTTAGTTAATCGTATAGTCACTTTCCATTATCGACTTTTGACATATTGGAAGAAAAATTTAGATAAAAAGGGTACTAATAATTTGCATAAAGATTGCACTTTCCAGAATCATTTAGCCCATAAACTAATAGAGTTGGTTCATGAAAATCAAAGATTGCGGTATTGGGCAATAAACACGGCTCAAAGTAGTGGTTGGTTGCGAGATTTAGACCCGTCATTTCAAATAATAAAAGTTATGTAGAGGCTGCTGGATTTAAACATAAAATAATTTATCATTCGATCATAATATTACACAAACATGCATCAATTATAATTATTCACATAAAATTTAATTTTTTATTGTAAATCCTATAATTAACTTCTATCCTATCACTAAGGTTAAATTCCTACTAATAATTCAAGTTTGTAAATTAAGTTCAAGTTATTTGCCTGCTATGTTCTCGAGTTTGGTGTTACAAAATCCAAACTCCACTCGGCTCCTTTTGTTAAATGAGCAAATTTTGTGAGTTCAATAAGTTTGAAATACAAAAAATAAAATTAATCAAACGAGTATAATTGAATTGAACTCATTTAGAACATAATTTATCTACAGGTCACAAGAATATGAGCGCATTATCACGTAATTGATAAGATTTGTGACAATCTCTCTCTCTCTCTCTCTCTCTCTCCAAAGTGCACAACAAGGTTATGGTGAAATGATGGGGGAAAAAATATGATAAAAGTGGTCATTCTTTTCTAGTCCGTACAAAAGAAGAAAACAATGGAGTCGTTTCTTTGCTTTTTTTTCCTTTTCTTTCCCTGGTCATGACTCATGAGAAAGCAAGAATAATGCAAGTTTCATAACTCAGGTTTACAATTAGTACCTATTCATAATTTCTGATTATTAAGAAGAATTTACAAGAAAATTAAAGGATTATTTAGAATTCTTTCTATATTACACTTTCTCCCTTAATCTGTATTACTTTTGAAAAATTCTACTCAGATGTTTCTACACATAACTTAAATGGACTTATGGCATCTGAATTAGTAGTTTAAATCCAATTTCTATTGAAGTTGGATTGAAATTGCATATTCAATTTTTTGAATATACATTTAGCTTATCAATCGTAATTAGTAGCAACGTTTAGATGTCACTGAGTTGCAACTTACATTCAACTTCAAATTTATGTTGAAATTAGATTTAAGTGGCAAACCTTGTTTTTTGAACTTACCAACCATGATGTTTTGATGCATTTAAGTTTCCATAATCTCTTAACACTGCTACCAAACAAACATGTAAGTTCTAATGAGAAACCCAAACAAGTCTCCCTGACGTTGGTATGTTTTAACAGCATTTCATAGATGTGTTGAATGTCTTGTTATTGCAATGAAACAGCTTTTGTTTTTCTTTCAAGAAATGCAAACTTATGACGATAGCTTCCTTCTTTTCAACTAATTAAATATTGGGCCAGTTCTTCATTCATATACATATTGTGTGTGCATGCGTGTTCACTTTATCTGTTTCTTGATTGAGATTTGGTTAGGATGGCTTAGCCCAATGATATAATATATCACCATTAATCGGGCCTAGTTTGCTTGCATTTACATTTATGACACCAATAGTTTAAATGACAAACGAATCAGTCCAATTAAATTGCTCTTACTTATACATAAATTTTTTCTGTTCCCCCCCCCCCCCCCCAAAAAAATAAATTTTGATTCATTATTCTATCTTATAAAATAATGAATAAATACTCATTATTTGAGATGGAGGGAATAGTAGTATTTTTACTTATTTTATACTAAATTTAATGATTTTTTTGAATAGCCATTTACACTTTTTTCAATCCGACCCAATCTTTATTATTCATTTCATTCCACATTAATTAGTTTAGATTTTCACTTTAAAATATATTTTTATTTTATGTTTATCTAAAAAAATATATTAATTACTTCGTTAGTGGTGATAACTAATAATAACAAAATTGTGATATTTTAACTTAATGATATTATGTTATTTATTATATAAAAAACTTTTTTTTTTTTTTTTTTGTGAAATAAAAAAATTTCAAAAATAACTTATTTTGTAAAATAAAGATTGGAGTATATTTCTTTTCGTACAATTAAGTGACATGTTAATAAAATTATGATGTCATTTTATTATTTTACTCTTTTGTGTTAAATAAAAGATAAAAAATTAAAAATTAAAAGTGAGACTAATATTGTGAAACAGGTTGCCCTCTAAGGAGTTTCGAACCATTGCCCCATTTTGAGGGAGTTTCAGAGGGAGACCGTTTAACCATTGGGCTAGGCCCTTCTGTTTAATACAAGTGTCGCATTCAATTAACACTTGCCTCGAGAATACAACCCGTGCTAGGGTTTTGGTATCATCGTCTCCGCACCAAAACTCCTCTCCTTAACATGAAATCACAAACCCTAGAACCCCAATCGCCACCTCCTCCGTTCCACTTAACCGTTACAAAGATCGCCGTGGCGCAGATCTGCCAATCAGTCGGCTTCAAATCGTCGCAAAATTCAGCCCTACAAACCCTAACCGACATCGCCGCCAGGTACCTCCAGTCACTCGCCGTCTATGCTGCTGCATCCGCCAATTCAACCGGCAGGACCGAATCAAACCTCTTCGATATCGTTGCCGCCCTCGAACGCCTCCATTCCACAATAGGCTTCCCCGGCGGGTCAGATGTGAACCTAAAATTTTACGAGTCCGGACCAATTCTCGACATTATGAAGTTCGTAAATTGCAGCGAAGAAATCCCGTTCGCAAAGGCATTGACTGGACGACATCGTTTCGAAAAGAAAGAGAAGGGTGTGATCTTGGGGAGTGGCGTGGAGAGGGGTAAAAACGGAAGGAATTATATTCCCAAGTGGTTGCCTGGGATTCCTGAAATGGGTGGAAAGGAGGAAAGAAAAGGAACGGAATTTGGGTTTGGAGGGAATAGTGGGGAGGTTCGGAAGGAGGCTGGGGGAAAATTGGGGGAGGAAAGGAAGGGAAAAGTAGAGAGGGGTTTGCCTTTGAAGAGACCAAAAGTGAGGTTTAAGCTTGGCGAGGGGAAAAGGGAAGGAATGGGATTTGGTGTGGATACGAGGGATGGGATTTGTAAGGGAGGGAAAAGGGTTTCCGTTCAAACTTATGATGATGATGATGAAAACAAGAAGAAATCGAAGAAGGGTTGCTCTTCCAACAGGCCAAAATGATTTTATTTTTCTGTTATCAAGTTAAATATATGGTTTTGTATTCGTCTGATTTTGGGTTGGACGTTCCAGTACAGTGGCGTTCATGTTCTATTGTTGCGTAGATGGTCAGCGGTTCGACTCTTGTGAAAGAGTCAACTTGTTGTACATTATTTTTCTTAAATTACTCTAATAACTCCAATGTTATTATTTGCGCGATTTTCAATTTTAGTGATTATAGATTTTTCTATTTAGATTATAATGTTATATTCCGTATATATTTGAAATTAAGTTTTTATTATAATTATTGTTTTATAAATTATTTTTCTTAAAATACTCCAATAACTAGGTTATTATTTGCGCGATTTTCAATTTTAGTGATTATAGATTTTTCTATTTGAATCATGATGTTATATTCCGTATATATTTGAAATTAAGTTTTTATTATAATTATTGTTTTATAAATTATTTTTCTTAAAATACTCCAATAACTAGGTTATTATTTGTGCGATTTTCAATTTTAGTGATTATAGATTTTTCTATTTGGATCATAATGTTATATTCCGTATATATTTGAAATTAGAATAATTAAAGTTTTTATTATAATTATTGTTTTATAAATTAAATAATATATTTGAATTAAAATTATTGTAAAATTTAATTCTACTCATAAATATCAAATTTATTAAATAAAACATAATAAACAAATATATTAAAAAAAAATTAAAATAAGACTATCTATAACGAATGCTCTTTGTAAAAATAACTTTCATTTACTACGATATATTTAATATTTAACTTACAATATATTTCACAAGTTGTTGTAGTATATTATGTTTACTTGTAATCCATTACATCTGTATGAAATCACGATTCTCAGAGCCCATGAAATTTGTAAGAAATTGAAGAAGAAAATTGGTAACTTCCAATTATGTAACACCGAGATAAGCAAAGAACAACACTTTAAAAAACAAAAAAATTGAAAAAAAAAAAGGGTAATCTTTTCAGACTATTGCTTGCTGCAGTCATAAAAAGGCAATCTTTTCAGACTACGGCTTAAAAATCTCTGAAATTGTGAACTTACTACATGCACATACCGTCATAAAACATATCTTCAACCATACAAAACTACAAAAGCTTTGACATAAAATCAGCAGAATACCCTCATCTTTCAACAGTTAAAGCCATGACATACGGAGAGCACTATGATGAGAATCAACGCAATCAGTATTCCCAACACTATCAGCTTGATCTTCATATTCTGTAGCCACATTTTTCTGCGGACTTGTCGCCCCGCGCTTCGGAAGTCCTGTGCCTGTTTGAAGAAATACATCAAAAGATTCGTAAGCATGCTGAATGCAAGTAATGAGATAAAAGGATGTCCATAGTATTACTACCAATAGTTGTCAGTATCTTACGATATGCGACACGTATCTTATGATTTGAGATGATACAAGACCAATTTTATACGTATTGCAAAGCGTATCTTAAATCTGACCACATCTTCCTATAATTTTTTTATGTATATTACGATATGCGATGCGTATCTAACTAAAACAATCCACAATTCCACTTGCAGTCATCTGGATATGAATATTAGGTTAAATCCCATTGGAGCAATTTGATGATCAGTAGAAGCTCAATTTAGTGCTTACTGGTGAGAGACTGCAACTTATGATTTACACCCTTCTTAAAAAAATTAAAAATTTAAAAATAAAATAAAATAAAGAAATACACAATATAACTGACCTGGTGATGAAGGTTCTCAGTCTTATCCACCAGAACCTCTATCTTTTCCCCACGGTCCAGAACCTAACGTACAGAAAGAAGATGAGCATTAACATACAATTACACCTCACAAAGCATATTAAGTACCTCTCAAAGCAATGTTTCACATTTTTCTCTTCATTTTGATAAATCTTCTCAATTTCAATCTCTATCCAAATACTGTAGTTTTTTACTTCCCCTTGTAGAACTAATTCTGTTTTGGTCTTACTAGGGAATGAACGCAGAATACACCACCTTAGTCAACATTTCAAATATCATAATTCACCTAAATGACGTGAGAATCAAACTGAACTAAATCGACCTTGAGTGTGTCAACGCTATATGTGCAACCAATACATGTGCATCATCCCAATGCTTTAATTGAATAAAATTTCAAGTAAATGAGGAAAACCGAAACTAGCAAGAACAAAGTATTACTCAATGATCCTCATGCATCGTTCAAGTATAATGGCCTCATGATTACTCTCTGTAAACATTACTAACATCTATGTAGACAAAATTATACTGGTGCATCAAAACTTTCATGTATACTGCAAATAAGAAATAATTCATTTTCCTACACAGAATTGACATGAAATTCCTAAAATAATATAAAGCCATTAAAACATTGTCTGATATCAGCTATAGAATCATATTGCTAAAATGATATATTCACATATGTAGAACAAACGCATAAGCCAACTTCATCGTCGAACTTATCACTAATAGTTACTACTATACAACAACTTAAAGCGAATAGATATTTTCTGAAAATGAATACCAAGAAAACAAAATGAATTTGAATTTGAAGGTGAATGTTTTAAGGTCACTAAGATTAGTGTAGTCCGCTAGTTTCAAGTTCACTTAGTATGCAAAGTTGCAATCAACTAAACCACAATGCCACGTACCTTCTCAATATTCTCCATCATGACACCTTTAACTTCTGAAACCTGTGCCTTCACCTTTGACAGTTTGCTGATCTCCTCAGGATGGTCGATACAATACTGCATATGCTCCTTCAATTTTGATCTGAAAAATAAAGCATTTTTTTTACATTAGCAGATATATAACCAGATAAATCTGCCAATCGTATTCCTGGTCAAATTCAAGTAATAGTACCCAAATTCTTTGTTAAGGCTATTAGCGGGAGCTGTAGCACCCTTTCCACCACCATATTTTGACACAAAATCGTCCTTGATGCGCTCTAGAAATGCAATAGGAACCTGTCTACCAGCTGATTCATCTGCAACCACACAATAAGCTGCAAAACGAAAAACAACAATTCCACAGAGTTTAGGAAAATAGGAGTAGATGAGTTGAGATGAGTTGCTTTGATTAGATTTCAAGTTGGATCTTTCATCGTTCAATCTTAGTGTTTCAAATTGCTAAACTTGTGTTTGAAAACGAAATATTAACACCTTTTGGAGTGGCTTAGCAAAGCAGAATTTGGTACAGCGCTCACAAGTAAATCAACTTTGAACTTAAATTAATTCTCTGGATATTTCTCATATCCTGTGTAGATAATTTATCTCTCTAGACTACTCATTTCTTCTTTCTGACCAGTGCTGCCAGTGGTCAGATTGTACCCTTTAACAATTGGAGTCTGATTCAACTACAATTAACAATAAAGCCAATTACAATTCAGAATTTGATTCTGCAGTTAGTTTGGGTTTGCACAGTTGAATCAAACAGGTTCTACGTTTATTCAGTTAATATTCAATTTTTTTAGGAGAAAAAAACTGAAAAAGAATCAAAATCTTATATGCTTATTCAGTATGTTTGGTAGAATTACTAGGAAAATAAACATGACATCTTCATTTATCCATTTATCATGGTAAACTAATTCACTAGAATCAAAACTGTAGAAAACTTATTAGGATTGAGTTCCAAAATCATATATAAATTATTATAATAACTTTTTGAACATAATCCTAATTTGTTAAAATACTTCCTTCGCCCCAATTCAGTTGTCCCCATTTGACTTTCACGCATTTTAACAGAGTAATGAACTGATTTAAAGTTATATCACACAAGGGTTCATAATTACCCTTTACCCGACATCACTCCAAAGTTACCTTAAATTCCAAAGTCCAAACGTGAGTATAGGGGTAATTATAGCACAAGTTAGAAATAAGGTGACATGGTTTTGGGACATCAAGAAAAGGAAAGGGGTGCAAGTTATTAGAACCTACTTGTTTCTGTGGGGTTGTCCTACCTTTCATTTTGGGATGCCCAAATGCATGTCATTCAAATGAGTCAAAATCCTCTATCCCAAAACCTGTACCATCCTCTACCATGTCTTTCAATGTTGCCTGTGAAAGTCAAACATTGTGAGGGGTCTTGGGATTGAGGATTGGGACTCCATTCAAATATTCTTTTCTGATTATTATTTTGAAACAGAATTACCCCAAGTATGCTATGCTAACTGCTTATTTGCACTTATACACTATTCTCAAATCTCAATATTTTCTTAAAGTGCGCAAAAGTCAAATGAGGACAACTATAGTCAGACAAAAGTAGTAAAATTCTTTCATGGTTTTCGTTTAGCTTGGATTTGATTAAATTGCTGATAATCCATTCAGACCCATTAATGGCCAGAGCTGCACCAAATTCATCATTTTATCTATCATTATCAATCATATCGCCATAAAGCATCTATATCGTTTTAGTGTGTTTTTTAGATCACCTATATTTTTAGTACATTTTTCTTAAAAGAAAAACAAACTCATATTAAAAGGGATCACTGAAACAACATTACCCTAATGTTAACTTTTCTCCTAACTCGTACTCCTGTCCAAGAAAGGTTGCACCACTTTTTTGAGCGTATGCGGCATGAATTTTAAGATGTATCAAAAAAATACTTCAATATTACATATTTATATATTTTGATATAGCGACATGTTATACTTTTAGCTGCATTAAAAATATTTTTAAGTTATAATATTCTAATAGTATATTTTTTCAGTAATAAAATCCGTACTGCACTCAAAAAGAAACTTTGAGATCTTTCTGAAATGGAGGCAGTAACACATGGCATATATAAACATACCCAGTTTTTTTACTCTTTAATTCACTCCTCTGTCAATCTCATTGAGAAAGCGAATACGGCACATCACCCAGATGAAAATTTAATTACGGACTGCCGTCATCTCCTCCGGAAACCTTGGAATGCCAGGCTCATTCATAAATGCCGGGAAGGAAATAGACTCGCTGACAAGCTAGCTGAGTAGGGACATCTATGTAATTTAAATATTAATGTAACTGATGATCCTCCACATGAGACTCTGGATATCATGTTGGAAGATACAGCTGATACTCAATTTAATCGTTTCTAAGGCCTTCAATGGCCTCCAATGCACCCCAGAAAAGAAAAAAGTCCTATTTAACTTTTACGATCAAACTGACAATTTTAACAACCAATAAAAGGTTATATAAATATCGGAGATCTTACCTCTAGGTTTAAGCAACCATGACCTATCATTCAAAAAGGGAGCCCAAAATTCACGATTTCGTAAATCTAGATAAACATGTATATACTTATAAACTTTAATACAAATTAGGACAATTAAAATGAGACGGATGAAGTTTGTTTTGTCTGTTTTTCACTCAGAAACCAACTACAAAAACAAACATAAAAAGAGCTGAAGAAGAAGCACGTACTGAAGCCATTATCGACGAGGTAATTGAAGGTGTGGCCATCACAGTTGTAGGTGAACTTGTTGTTGGAAGATGGAAGCTTCTGGAGGCACTGAAAAGCTATGGAGTTAAAATTCCCGCTGAACTCCGTGTATTCCGCCAGAATCACAGTTCCCCGAGCGACGAACGCGTAGATCAGAGTCTTCTGTCCCATTTTTTTTTCTCTCTCTCTCTCCCTGCGTTTCTTACCAGATCTCAAATTTTGTCCCAAAAAGAGAGACGCTACCCTTTAATTTCTTACTGTTGGTTTGCTTTTCTAGAGAGAGAAAGTGTATGGAAGGGAGAAAAAATGTGTGAAAATGTTTAAATCGAGGATTTGAAAAGTGAGGAGAGAGATTAGAGACCAAGCAAGCGTTTAAGGTGGGTTTAATGGAGTACAGCTCTGATAGGCTCAGCTTAAACCCACTAGCCCCTTTTATTTATTTATTTATTTTCCATTGAAAAATTCATGACAAATTATAGTTACTATATTTTTTTCTTTTGATTTTTTTTTAAAAAAAATATATAATATAATTATAATATATCTATCAGAATTCTTAGAATATTTATATTAATTAGGAGACAAAATTACATAACGTTTCAAAGGAATAATACTCTTATTTTTTAATTCTAATTAATTAGCAATTTTTATTAAAAAAAAATCAATGTAATTTTATTTTATGAAATTCTTAATTTCAATGTTTGAAAATTCTTGTTCAATTTTATTTGGGAATTCCTCTGACAAAAGTTCAAAGCCTTCAAAATTGCTTCTAGAAGATAGATGGTCAAATCAAATCCGATATCGGAAAAAATTTGATTCAAATAAAAAAAAAAAAAATAGTAGTAAACCCAATATTGTTTAGTGTTTAGCTTGCCGGGCCCTTTCCGTCGCAATTGTCATTCTCAAGAGAAAATGATGAAAATTAAAAATCATATAATATTCTCTCCCAACGTCTTAATTTTGTTTATTATTTTTTGTACAAGTTTTAGGACATTTCAAAATTATAATTTATTAAAAAATATTATACATAAATACATTATATTTTTTAAAACATCATAGATTTCATTGTCATAAATTAAAAATAAAATAAAATTAAACGTTTTAATTTGAGACTAGGTGAGTAGTAGCTATGTTTTTTATTTTTTAAAACTAATTTTAGCGCGAATATGTTTCAAAAATATTATTATATATTCTCCATCCGTCATGAAAAATGTGACATGTTTAATTTTTTTTTTTTTTATTTCAAAAGAATGAATCAATAAAATTTGTATAAATTTATTCAAACATCTTTCTTAATTTGCGTAAAATAAATTGTTGTAATGTTCTTTTCAAGGTAGAAGAAATACACACACACACATATTAAGAAACATAAGATAGAAATATATTAATCATACAAAAATATTTTAAAATATAATAAATAAATGCACACCAATATGCTTCTGTCATCGTATAAATTATTGTCCTTTTTCATTTTATTCTATTCCATTAGATAATAATAGTTGTTTACCAAAAAAAAAAAAAAAAAAACTAATAGCCTTTTGTTGATGGGCTTATAAGGCTCATGACAACGGAGCAATCAACACTTGCATCATAATGAAAAGTTTTTATTAAAAAAAAAAAAAAAAAATCGAAAAATTGCCAAACCAATTGAAGTGATTTTGGACTAGTTCTTGGCTGATGGCTGCAATTAAAAGGAAACTGATGTCAATGGTCGAGAATTATTGGAAGAGGCATATGAGTATTGGGGCAATTTCAGACGACTTTCAAGGTCAACTTTGCTAATCCATGCCACATAAATTCTCTAAATGGTTGAATGCCTATGTTCAATTTTTTTTTTTTTTTTTTTATATTTTTAATTTCCTAATTTTTGTTTGTGCAAACTTTAATGGTGAAAGTAGCTAACATTGGTGCTCTTTCAAAAATTAAAAATAATAATAAGAAAAAAACTTAAGTAATATTGGTCCGGGCCAGACTCAAGTGGTCAAAAAAAGAAAAAAATTTAAAAAGATGAGGAGAAACATAAATGATCGAAAGTAACAAAATTTATTTGTTTTACTAAAACGGTACAATTCTAAATATCTATTTGGCACAATTTATTTTAAAATAACTTAATTTTTTTAATTATAATAAACTATAAGCTGAAAAAAATACTTATTGACCAATTTTTTCAAATAAGTTGATAATATAGGTTATACTTAACTTATAATTTTTTTTAAATTAATAAAAATAACTAATTTTAAGGTAGTTAATTTTTTAAAAATAAATTATAATTAATTTTAAATAAGTGATCAATAATAACATAATAATTTTCTTCTTAAAACAAATTATTTTAGTTGATAATTTTTATCAAGTCAAAACGCCGCGTATGTGAGAGAATCAAATCCACGACCACGTGGTTAAAATCAACGCGCTCTACAGGGTGAGCTAAGACGGCTGATGCTTAAAAAATACTTACGTCAAAGAACATATGAATTACTTATTTTAAGAGGAATATTATGTAGATGACATCTTTCTAGTAAGCTGGTTACGTCAAGTAATAAAGTGCTTACGTCAAGAAACAAAAAAATTACTTATTCTAACATTAAGATTACGCAGATGATATATCTCTAGTCAAACACATACTTCTTATAACCGTTTGTTTATGTAAAGTAACAATTGTATTACGTGTTTTAATAAAGATTTTCCATTCACAAATATAGTTATCACTTTGTTTAACTAGGTTGTCAATAAGTTTTATTTGATAAGTATTTTACATTTTAGACATTTAATTCATATTATTTTTTACATAATTGAGTTCATTAGTTAAACATAACTGATATAGATTCTTGCATATGTAGAAGACTCTATATTCTCTAATCCCAATGGCACATGGTACGAAAGTTATAGTTGTAGTGAGAATGATGCATATGATGATGATTCATATAGTTTTTCGGATGATGTGATGAATGCAAGTGATATTGTATTTAATTAGTATTTTAGTTTTCTTCATTCACTATGTTTATTTACGTAACCACTAAGTTAAATTATATGTAAATTTGCTAATGTGGATAAATGGATTACGTCTATACAGATATTATTTACTAATTTGAAGCAACAATTTACGCAATTTATTTATACACAGATCTAGCAAGAAAGATTAATTACGTTTATACATATATTATTTACTCTAAGGAAATAACAGTTTACGCTATTTATTCAGACACAGATCTACGAAGATAGATTGATTATGTCGAAACAGATTATAAGTACTCTAAAAAAGTAACAGTTTATGTGACACCCCCAAATCTGGGCATCCACACCCCGACTTGAGTTGCCAATTTATTATTAAATCCATGTCTTACAAAT
>JAUMHB010072715.1:0-13020 GCA_032359685.1 Pittosporum tobira | reverse complement strand
ATGGTAATAGGTTTCTTAGATTCCGAATTGGATTCGAATTAGGTTACTTATTCAAGCCTATATAAGGTCTCTCATGTTATTGTTACATACATATTAATTATTAATAAAATTACTTTCATTATTCCCTCCATAATTATCACTTTGATATTGGCTGGTGGCTAAAGCCTAATCTTATAACAAGATGAAATTGTTTTCTTGCACTTATTTCTATTCCCCTTTGGTTGCTTAGAAATTATAAGAAAATAATAAGAACTTTGAATCTTTATTTTTAATTTCAAGGATTATGGTAGTTGCATGAATGATATCTGTCCTTAGTTTCCGGATCATGCTAATAAATTCCCTTAAATGGTTACTAACCATGCCAGACAACCATTTAAAATCTAAACATTTGTGTGCACTATGGGGGCGGGGTTGTTGAACACTATGTTAATATAGATACTCCATTTTGTAGAATATTGGTACTCCATGAACTAAACTCACATAAAGATTTGTCTTCAAGAGATTGACTGAGATTATCAGCATTCATTAGAAAAATAAAAATGAAATTGATTGGAGTATTATCAACATTGAGGAGGAGCAGGTAACTTATTGTCCAAGAACGAATTACAAATGTTTAAGTTACAATTTGTTGAAGGTTTCTCCACCGAGAAAGAAGTTTTAAGAATAGTGGATTCTTAGGAATCTCAAGTCCAGAGAGGGGGTTTGGGGACTGGACGTAGGAGATTAGTTCCGAACCAGACTAAATCACTGTGTTCATTTGTTTGGTAATTTTTTTTTTTTTTATATTGCTTATTGTATACTTTAATTTCTCACCATATATTTATTGTTCATTATAAAATTCTTCAAAACCATAAAAAAGAGTTAACAATCTATTCAACTCCCCATTCTAAATTATTATTTTGCACCAACATTATACATTGAATATCAATATACGTGAATGTCAATAGAAAATTGCAATTGAAACTAAGTTTTCCTTAATTCTTCTTGTTTTCTTAATCAAAAGAATTAAGGGAAAATTAGTTCTAATTGTAGTTTCTATTGACATTCACATATATTGATAGATATTGAAGTATATAAACTTAACAAATTCATTATTCTCTTGAAATGCAATGGGCTTATAAGGTTAATTCCTCGTCCAGGCTGCTAACTATAAGAGAAAGATTATATGTACAAAATAAAAACATTGAAGCCATCATGCCTTTTTATTTTATTTTATTATTTTTTTTTAAATGTTTATTTTCGTACTCGGAGCATCCATATCGTATGTATATATATATACATGCCTAATGCGTACTCTCCTGCCCCCTGCTCCCATTTTGAAGCCAACAAATGAAGTTTGGTAAAAATAGAAATAGAATAGCAACTATAATCAAACACTGTGATGTCATTTTATTTTATTTTAAAATATTTTATTTTGTGGAATTAATTCTTAAAAAAATTGAAAATATTGTTAGTTGATGTTATTTTATATCATTTTATTTTAAATTTTTTTGCATTGGATGCCTTATAATCTTAGTCAATCTCATCATCAAGATAATTTTTATACGGGCTTTGTTCATAGAGTACTTACGGTTACTTATAAAAGCGCGCACACACACATAATGCTTCTAACTAATTTAAAACTAATCCAAGGAATATTATTGGCACCGGTACATTTGAATGATGTACACCAGGAGCCGTCCAGGTTTACGGCTAACAAGGAGAAATTACAATTAGGGCTTCTCTTTTCACTAACCACGACAAAAATGGCGATTAGCACTTCAATCGTTGCCAGGAATTTGGTGTCGTGGACCTCCAGTCGCCGGAGTTTCGTCACCCCTGTTGCTCTAGCGCGCACGTTAGCCTCTTTCCACCCTATCATACGCTGGAATTCTCAATCCTCTAGAAATACAAGCAGAAGGTTTAGCTGTAACTCCGCTGCTTCACCACAAATCCATTCAGCTGCGACCACCGATTCCTCTAACGGGTGTTTGTTTTTATTTAATTTTCAGTTCTGGATTATAGCAGCTATCGTTGTTTCTTATGCTTCCTATTTTGAAGGGTTTATTTAGTTTGTATCAGAAGTATTATCTGACAGATTATATAATTATTCCTGCCATTCCGTAAAAAAATAAAAGTATCCTTTTGACTTTTGAAGTTGATTTGCAAAGTCCTACGATTCGAAATTAATATGATTTCATTGACTTTTGTGAATAGAAGCTGCAAGTATTGTAAACTACTACATTTTAGGAAAGTTACTAGTTACAAAATTTGTTATTTTCAAATATTACTTGGATTACATCAATTCGAACTTTGGCATTTCGAAAATTGACGTAACAGTCAAAATGGACTTCTTTTGTTGAATGGACGGACTACGGAAGGAATAATAATTTATTTAGTTTTGAGTTTCTCCTTTGAGAGTTCCACTTCTGAAGACAACTTGCCAATTTTACTTTAAGCAAGTTGTGATTATGTTGAATATTGAATTCAAAAGTTTTGTAGTAAACATCAACTTAGGAGTGGAATCTCATTTGGAGATGGATGGAATATGCTATGTCAATCCCCATTAGTATCAATATTTAGATGTTTTTGAACAAGTAGATAACAACGTGTCTAAAATTTTATAAAGTTGAGTAATAGTTGAATTACTTCCTAACTTGATGAAGCCTAAGCTCATATTGAAAGGTCAATTCCATCAAGGTAATGCTCAAGAGCTTTCTACGTCTAGTTTATTGCATATGAATATTTTCATGGATATACCTCTGTCATGGAAAAGCAGGAAAGAGTCCTCCTTTCTTTATAATTGAAAAGGGTGCCTTTTTTTTTTCAGGGAGGGCAAAGGGAGAATATGTTTTTATTTTTATTCTAATATAGCCTTCTTACTTCAATATCCTTGTCTGGCATGGATACAGTAAGTTGTGCAAATGTATTTTCTAGGCGAAAAGTATGCAACTCGTTCTGCAATTATTAGTACTCCCTATGACCAAAATGAGTCAAATTCTGATGTCATAAGCTTGAAGAAAAGTTTGACATTAGCATAATTAGTGGCCAAGAGCAGAACTTGCTAATAATTGAATTATGATATACATTGATAATGAAAACAAACTCTCATTTTGGAATGAAATTGAGTATATGGTTATTTTCGTAGAAGAAGAAACTGGCCGTATGCCTTTGGGATCATTGAATTGTACACTATATTTGAAGGTCTTTAATTTTGTAAAATATCATAAGCAACAGATAAAAATTGACTAGAACTTTGTTGCAAGTTTGAGCTTTCTGTTCATATCTTTTGGAATAGAAATTGACACGTCTTTGGCTAGTTGTAAACTTTATCTTTAACAATGGATATCAATTGACTATAACTTTGGTGCAAGTTTGAGCGTGTGTCTGGCTATATCTTGCTTTTGGAATTTGAGTTGATACGTCTTTGGGTAGTTGTAATCTTTAGTCCCTTAATATTTGGTTTGCTGATTCTGGGACTCTATTTTCTTACTTATAAACGACTCAATTTTGCTGCAGTAACCCTATTTATAGCCGATTGCTTCCATGTCCTTCACAGAATAGACCACCAAGAATTGAACATTTAGTTGTCTCAGAGGGAGGGACTGTTCTAGAGTATATTACTAAAGCTTTGGACCTTCCTCCTTTGTAAGTATTGCAATATTTTAGCCCATTAGGTCCAACATAGGGTCTATAGTTACTCTATTGCAATATTCAATAAACCAGACTTTGAAGGTTTGTTACAGATCTCATTCATTTTGGAGCTGTATATTATGCTCTCGTATGTCCAAAGCCTCCTCACACTGCAACACTGGAGCAAATTAAGCTTTACAAAGAAGTTACTACTCCTTCAGCGCTGAGTAAGAGATCTTCAATTAAAGGAAAACCTATGCAAGAAGCGCAAAGAACTTTCAGGATAACTCATGTTGATGAGTTTGTTGAAGCTGGGACGTATTTAAGGGTGCATGTACATCCAAAACGCTTCCCAAGGTAATTATGGTGGTTCTAGGTAAAACGATGTGGGATTAATTATATTTATTTATATTATTCTGTTGATATGTTCCATACTGATTCACATTTCTACATCTTTGTCAGGTGTTATGAGATCGACTGGAGATCAAGGATCATTGCAGTAACTGAAGACTACGTGGTTCTGGACAAACCTGCTGGTACATCAGTAAGTAAACTGATTTTTATTTTTATTTTTTTTCCTGTATTCATAGTTTTTATTGGATAGCTATTTAAAATAAAGTATATTATACCAGTTAATGGAGCTGTTGTATAATCTTTGTGATTCCAATTTGTCATAGATATGTACCCATGTATCCATCTTTTCCTTATTGAGGTATTTCCTTTTGTTGAGAGTTTGTTTCTTGCTGGGATAGTTTCCGACCGGGCATACGTTCTCTAACCCTGTGCTTGATTGAAAAGTAAAGTCGTACGGTGGAGTGGGGAAGTTAAAAGTAGAAGTAACAAAATATTCTTCCTTTGGAAGAGAGGAATAGGGAAGAGAACTAAAAGTGGAATGTCCTCTCCCCTCTGGGCCTACAAAACTCTTTCAGTTTCCTCCCAGAGCTATCTCTTTATGGCAATGAATAAAATTCCATTGTCCTATTTCTTTCTATCAATTATATAATGTATTTGGTATTTGAGAGAAAGGAACAAGGGGACTTTGAAGGGGTGGAGAAGCCGTTGGGCAAGATTCTTCTGGCTCAGTGAGGACTTCCTGAGTTCTAACATTCGTTTATTGATTTTCTGGGGGAGATCAATTTTTGAGCCTAGTATTATGGGTTATATTTAGGGGCCCATTTTGTATAGGAGGAGTTTGCTGGTCTTAGGAGAGTTATTTTTGTTTCTATCCTTTTATACTGTATATGTTGCGTACTCGTGTCTATGTGGGTTCGCCCCCTTTTTGGCAGTTCTTGTTAATGATACTTTGAGTTATCCAAAGAAAGAAAAGGTATAGTTAATAAAATTATAAAATAATGTTTTATTCCCCTTCCCATACTTAGGGTTCGTTCATTTATACGGCTGTTGTAGCTGGTACAGTATTAGCTACTGTAGCTAGTATAGCTGTAACTGTTTTTAAATATTTAGAATCATGTTGGTGACTTATGGCTGGTGAAGCTGAAATAATTTCATGTTGTTGTATTCTATGTTATTATTAGAATATCTATTATAAATTGATATGTTAATTGGAAAAGTTATGTGTATTTTTCTATCATGTTGGTATTAGTATTTTTTAAAATTATTATAAGTTTATTAATTTTACATTGTAATTACGTAATTCGACTAATCTTTATTTAGTATCTTGTATAAGTTATGTTAAATACTTAATAGTCTTATTAGGCTCAAACGTATGGATTAGTTTAATTTTTTAGCAAAAAATTTATTAATTTTTAAAAATAATTTTATATTAGTATGTTTGTTATGTTTAAAAAATATTCATTCTAAAATTGATATATCATTATGAATGACATGTGTATTAAGATATTAAAGTATTACGGTAAATAAGAGAAATATAGCAATTTTTAAAAGTACAAAGATATTTTTGATAATTAATCATGGATGAAAAGTCCCGAAAGCCTAACAACTATTTCACACCACCAAGTTTTTGGTGTGTTGTCTTTTGGGTTAAATAGCTGTTTAAAAGCTGTTTTTGAACCGCAGTTTTGATTTGCTGAACATGTCTTGGCTGTACATTTTAGACGCAAAAGCCTAAAAAGCCCCATAAGCAACTAAACCAGACATGCACTTTGGGGCAACTAAACCAGACATGCACTTATGCAATGAAACAGTGTAAACTGAATTCACCTCCCCTTTTACATTCTCTTCATTCTCATGTAATTGCAAAGGAAAGAGATTTGCTTCTCCTATAGCTCTGGGTTAGGAAGCTCTATCACCCTTTCCCTTCCTCATGCCAAATGACGCATGCGATCCTTTGAGGACTCAGCTCAAATATGCAGTAGTATTAAAAATGTTATTCTAAAAGATACGATGTGCACATGAATTACCGTTAATTTGATGAGACCATGATAGATACACTACATTGTATACTGCAAGGCAATATGCAATTTTAGATCAAATGACGTCGTTTTGTTAAAATTGCTGATCCTGCAAGATACAATTTAGTGTATCTACCTTTTTCCCTAATTTTATAAACTATAATTGCTCATTGTATTCATATCCACTTTAATTAGGTAGGAGGAACCACAGACAACATTGAAGAAAGTTGTGCAACATTTGCCACTTGTGCCTTGGGGTTAACAGATCTCCTAAAGACTACTCATCAAATTGACAATTGCACTGAAGGCTGGTAATTTATCTTATAGAATATGTATTTATCGATATAGTTGGATATATTTATCTGTCCTTTGATTTATTGATCCAAATTCATGCGCAGCGTTGTGCTAGCTAGAACAAAGGAGTATTGCTCAGTTTTTCATCGAAAAATCAGGGTAAGTTTGGTAGCTTTCTTGACATATACCGGGAATAAAGTTCTCATGTATAAGGAGTTGTTATCTGCCCTGCCACATAGCTCTGCCCGCACTATGAAAGGGAAACTAAAATTTTGCCATTCATTAATATGACAATCACAGCTTAGATTTATTTCATTCTTTCTATGTAATAAACTTTACACCCGGGACTTTGAATCTATGTATTTGAGCTATATATTTTCTCAACATCAGGAAAAGAAGGTGAAGAAGCTTTATCTTGCTATTACGGCTGCTCCTGTGCCAATTGGAGTAATCACTCACTATATGCGGCCAATAAATATTGCGCCAAGGCTTATTTCTGAAGGTAGTCATTGTTTTTAGTGATAGCTGATCCTGTGATTTCGTTCACTAATTTATTTCTGATAATGATGGACCCACAACCACTACTCTTAGAGTGCACATCGGATAAATCACCGGGTGCACACAATACCCCACCAACAACGAACCCCGGGTAATCCGATTGTAAACTATGTGTGAGTACCCCAAGAAATTCATTGCCGCTGTAAGTTTTGAATCGAAGGCCTATGGCAATTTATTCAAGCCCTTATCCTGAAGTTCACTACTAATGAGCTGACCCCCTGGGGAATATTGTGTGAACTGTTTTGATATTTAAACTTATTTGTTCTTCTCCTTGATAGTGTTTAATGTTGATTGACACTGTTGGTAGATGATAATACAGCCCAGTACTCTTGTTGTTCCAAACTTAGATATACAAATTCTAAAACGACAATTTTTAAGTAAATTTTATTTCCCAAACAGATCCCCACCATTAGATACAACTTAGTGGGGGTGACATAATAGTAGTCAATTTATCTGGAATATAAGTAATGGCATCTTAGGAATATCATGTCACTTAATCTAGAAGTAGAAATGCATATGTAATTTTGGAATGGACTAAAATGGAATAACTACCTCTAAGTTTGGAACAGAGAAACATTTATTTAGGGGGGACCATTCTTTCGAAGACATGTTGCTATGCAAAATACATTTTCTATCTGCCATGTTTATTACAAATGATCTTATTATGACATGCAGAATACACTATAGGATGGTACTTATGCCAGCTTGAGGTCTTAGAGTGCAAAAAGGTGCCCTGGCCAAATGCTGAAATTGTCAAAAAGTATAGTGTTCAGGATTGTGGATGGCCTTCCACAGAGTTTGCATACGAGTGTAAAATAAGCCTGTTGACAGGTCGTACTCATCAGGTAATTACATTCTTTTATCTAATGTATATGTGGTTTTCCCTTTATTCTTGCGAGTTTGTGGAAATTTTAGCATCTGTATATACTGAAATTTCTACTTCCCCCAACCGTTGTGAGGCTTGTGATGAATTTAAGTTCCCTAGTTTACTTTTATTTAGTTATTAAACTTGATCAGGTTACTTGAAATATAGGAGAAGTTGGTTCCAATTT
Organism: Pittosporum tobira; assembly: GCA_032359685.1. Classification (NCBI taxonomy): domain Eukaryota; kingdom Viridiplantae; phylum Streptophyta; class Magnoliopsida; order Apiales; family Pittosporaceae; genus Pittosporum; species Pittosporum tobira. Next base: position 5,132 of record JAUMHB010072715.1, on the reverse strand, counting down.
AAGGTTTGAGGTTGTGCCAATAAGAAAAGTTAATCCACCTGCAAAAAGAGTTCCATTTGTCAAAAATGTTTGCTCAAAAATAAAAATAAAAATAGAAGAGTTCATTTTTTATTGATAATATAAAATAATAAAATGTTCTCGTGTTTACCATCACAATCATATTTTCATGCCACCCTACTAAACTAAACATTCATTATTTTAGGAGTAAACATGGGGTGAAAAATATTATCCTTACTATTCACAAATTTTAGAAATGAGACCTTTTATTGTGGAATTGAGGGAGTAAATTAAAAAGCAAAATGCATAACCCTAATCATTGAATAACTATTGAAAATTCTAGTCCTGAAGGCAGTCATTGAGCATATTTTGAGGCTCAAGTAACTCTTGTTTATACTTTAAAGTTTCTCTTGTATGCTTGTATTTGAGTTGACAGATAAGGGAGAAGTGGAAGTTAATTTCTCCCTCCATTTTACAAAATCCCGTTTCTAAATTTTACGAACTTTAAAAGATACATTTATATCTCATGTTTACACCTAGATGTAATAATTTCTTACATAGTGGTGCCGTGGTGGTGACACGATTGGGAGATTGTGATCTAACCTAAGGACATTGTGTCATTTTATACTATTATCATTGAAAAATAAATTCTTTTGTGGAACAAAAAAGATCGTGAAATGGGACTCATTTTGTGGAGCGGAGGGTGTACCACATTCTTGAAAATATGACATGCGATCTTTTATTTTTGATTTTCATCGTATAGAAAGATGGGAATAATTCCTGTGACAATTATTTGATACAGATTCGAGCACAATTGGCTGCTTGTGGTGCACCAATATTGGGTGATTCGATGTACATGCCAGCTGCAAGTGCAGAGATCTCCAGTCCTGGGCTTGACCCATATGGAAAGTACAGAAAGCAATATGCTAGTACAAATGATAGAGAACTGGCTGTTGAAGAGTGGATTGCTTGTCATGGGAAGGAACATGCCATGGCTATCGGTCTTCAAGCTTGCCAAATTTCATGGGACAATGGAGAGCATTTTTATGAGGCCAGATCTCCTTGGTGGAGATAGATAAAGCTTTTGCTACCTAAAAGGTTCTGTATAATTTGATCCCAATTTCTAATTACTTCTCCTCATTTGGTAGTTTCTCAGGAGCATTTTTTAGAGAGCTTTCCTTTCTTTTTAGTTTGTAGTATGTATGAGTTGTCTATTTTTCGGATTCCATACTGGAGACAAACATTTACTTATTTGTAAAATCAATATAGGAAAAGATTTTGCTCAAACTTTAATAAGCATTGAAGCTGCTTGAGTTACCATTCCTGTAATATGCATGATTATATTACAAAAAGAGTCTTGAGCTTTCCTTTCTTTTTAGTTTGTATCATGTATGATTGATTATACTCTCTCTATGTTCGACGAAAAAGTCCTGTTTGCAAAATTTAGACAAGTGGGACTCTATTTCAGAGTTTCTTTTTTTGGTTGTAGTTGACATTTTGTAGAATGGAGGGAGCATTATTGTATTTTTCCTTTTCATTCCCTTAATTATTTAAAAGCAGCTGTAGTTCAAGAGGGCTGCAATACAATCAAATTTGTAGCTTTCCACTGTCTTTGAGTTTAGACCTGAGCAAGTCCATTGCTAATGCTGATTTTAAGGTCCTAATAAGTCAACAAATCTAGGTCATTCAACAATAAAATCTAGAGCCAGAAATTAAAAGAAAGTGACTATCAACTGCAAATTACTCTTCAATAGTTGCACAATTTTTTGTTAGTAGAATATTCTTTTTACGACAAATTGTCTTGCGGTTGTTATAGATACTATTTTGCGACAAATAACAAAAGTTTATGTGACAATCAGGTACTCCTTTGTGGTTGTTGAGCTATTTCGTGAATCTAAGTCCATCTTATTAGTGGACGACCTGAATTTGTTAGTTTCTTAAGACCTTAAAGCTAACATTAGTAGTGGGCCAGATCCAAGTCTCATCTATGTACATTGTAGGATGCGGCTCCTTAAACATTCAATGTCGACTATTCAACTTTTGATCTTAACAATTAATTTTATCATTTGTTACTAACAATAGTCGATGATAGTTTTTATGGTCCTCTGCCACTAATAGTTGTAGATGATTTCCATATAAAAACTATGATCTACTACTATTAGTGCCAAAGGCAATGACTCTAAATTGTAGGATCAAAGCTTAAATCATCAAACGTGATATTTAAGAGGACTTAAATCATCAAAATTAGGTGTGATATTTAAGGGATTTCGGATAAAGCCCCATATATATATATAAGCACAAACTACATCAAACTGGCTGAGTTGACCAGATTTTTTGTTCAACACTTTGCTACTATTTGGATAGCTTTGCCCTTGGTTGATATATATATATATATATATATATATATATATATATTGACTATTAGTAGCAAATTACTCTTCAGTAGTTGCACAATTTTTTGTTAGTAGAATATTCTTTCTACGACAAATTGTCTTGCGGTTTTCGTAGATGCTATTTTGTGACAAATAACAAAAGTTTATGCGACAATCAAGTACTCCTTTGTGGTTAAGCTATTCCGTGAATCCAAGCTTATCTTATTATTGGACGACCTGAATTTGTTGGTTTTTTAGGACTTTAAAGCTAACATTAATAGTGGGCCAAACCCAAGTCTCATCTATGTACACTGTGGGATGAGGTCCCTTAAACACTCAATGTCGACTATTCAAGTTTTGATCTCAACAATTAATTTTATCATTTGTTACTAACAATAGACGATGATAGTTTTTATGGGCGTCTGCCATTAATAGTTGTGGATGATTCCCATATAAAAATTATGATCTACTACTATTAGTGTTAAAGACAATGACTTTAAACTGTAGGATCAAAACTTAAATCATCAAACGTGATATTTAAGAGGACTTAAATCATTAAAATTGAGTGTGATATTTAAGGAGTTTTGGATAAAACCCCATATATATATATATATAAGCACAAGCCACATCAAATTGGCTGAGTTGACCATATTTTTTTTTCAACACTTTCCTACTATTTGGACAACTTTGCCCTTGGTCGTATATATATATATATATATATATATATATATATACCACATCAAATTGGTTGAGTTGACCAGATTTTTGGTTCAACGCTTTGCTACTATTTGGACAACTTTGCCCTTGGTTCAACCTATCTAAGAGCTACTTAGCGAGGATATCCCAGAATTTCACAACCCTTAACCATACCTAGCTCATTTGAGCCAGAGAAAATGTTTGGAAAAACTTCCATCTCTGGTAAAAAATCATTAACAAAACCCCACTCAAAAGACTCATCCATACTAAAGACCAAAAAGCCGCCTCAGGAAAAACCCTCTAGTGAGGAAATTCCGCAGCAGTGTTCCTCACAGCCTCCAACTCAATTGATGATGGACCTAAATCTCCTGACCTCATTTCTAAAATGCTATGCCAGCAAGGAAGATAGGACTCCATAAATTCAAACCATCAATATTCCACCAGGTGATTCTGATCAAAGTTTTGATGAAAAGACTTTTGAAGAAACCTCTGATGAGGAAAACTCACAGACATCAATTCCCTCAATTCATGGCTAATTCCAACATGGAAGGGATTGCTGAAGATCCTCCATCAGATAATGAAGTTACACCACTACCAGCAATATTCATCCCATGGTAAACATCCTGGCAGACATACCTACTTCACCTTGATGATGTTCCCCCCATCAAAATGGAGAGAAAAAATGCAAGAGTTCACATCATAGTGTGTAACGGGACTCCAAAAGCCTAACGTCAACATAGGAAATGTGGTTCAAAGTTTACAGCTAGGATGGTGCACTCTACAAGAATGGCGGGATGGACTCCGGGAGTATCACCATATTCAGGTTTTCCAATTCAATAGCTTCATTGGGATCCTTTACAATGAGTTTCTAGGAAATCCAACACGCTATAGATATACTCATACTACCAAAAGGATTTGGATAAACACTTCCAACAAATTGACAACCTAAATTTGAAGCAAGCTTACCTAAATTCAATCTCAGCCCGTCTTAGCAAAGAGCTTGCCCTCTTAGCAAAGAAGCTTTCCAGTAATTAGAGCTCAGAGGAAAGACATTAGGCTGCACAACTGTTGGTGATATTCATCAACATGTCACTAGAGCTTTGCTAAAGTCTTTGCAACAAAAGAAACTTATTCAAAGACTTCAACAGATAAGCCCATAAGGTTGAAAATGCATGCAATAAATCCCATCTTTTAACTGTTCTGGCAAAGATGGTTACGATTGTTTGCAGTCCCCCAACAAAAAGAGGCACTGCAAGCAATATTTCTTTGGAGACAGATCTAAAAACAAAGGCAGAACCAAGAAACATTTCTTTAGAAGAAAGAGGTCCTCCAATAAATAAAAGAAATGCTACTTGTGCAAACGACTGGAACACCATGCAAAAAATTGTCCAAACAAACGCAAAAAAGGTCACAAGTCACTGGCATCTAGTTTGACAATGATGATGTGGAATCCTTGTTATCAGACCTTGATCAATATGATCCAAATATATTGTGTTTGCACTAAACACCGTCGAAGAAAGATACACGGATGACTCATGAAATGAATGCTATAAAGTTATTCACAAAACTTGAACATCCTTCATCCTTGACATTCAGCCTCATAAATGCCATAAACATGAATTCCTTTGTCAGCAATGCCGATTTTGTGTTGAGCTAGAAGGTCGGTGCCAGTGCATCAATCTTGACACTTGACTAAAGAAAAGGCAACATAAGATTCCTATCTTTGCTTTCCCAACTTCCTACAAAAATCTGTGTCTGCTTTATGAGTCATCTGTTCGTACTTTATAGCTGAGTCACTTGTTTGTTTTCAACAAATGGGATGTTGTGTCATTTGTTAGTTTTCAATTCTGGCGGTCCGTAAAATTAAAGTATGTAAGATGCTCTCCCTTTTTCTAAAAGGAGTAACTATGCTTGTAAGTCTGTAAGATGCTCTCCTTTTCTAAAATCAGTGACTATGATTGTCCAGTGTGTTATGTATGTTGTTTAGATCTGTAAAGAATGTTTGAAAGAATGTTTATTTGATTTTCTTCTGAGTAACATTACATACCTTTATATAGCAAAGGTAAA
>JAUMHB010072714.1:21629-32754 GCA_032359685.1 Pittosporum tobira | reverse complement strand
TATTATTTAATTAAAAGAATGATTGCAATCCGTAATGTATAATACACTTCCAATGATTATATTAAGGATTTATATTATTTCTTATGAAAAGTATTCAAAAATAAATGTAAATAATATTTTAATAAAACGGGTCTCAAATTTTAACTTTGTTATGCTTTATGTTCATTACAAATGTCAACGTTGTTTAGTTTAACTCACAAATAGTCCGTGTCTATGTTTTGTGCGATGATCAAGGCTAACATAATTAATTGAGTTTAAATAAAATAAAATATTATTTTAAGATCGTTTAATGACAAATTAAAATTGAGAACGATTGTAAATCATGCATGAGTAATTTAATTTTTTTTAGTGAATTATTCCGAATAGTACATAGGTATATGTTATACGTTTATATTGTATGTATGTACGTATTTGTATATTTAGAAAGTTTGAATAATCAACTGATCTTTGAAACTTAATCAAACCAGCTATGTTCATAACCAGTTATATGCAGCAGTTAACCCGAAAAACGGTTGGCTTCATTTGGTTAAATTCCAAAGGTTTTAATGGTTTACATAACTTATTACTCACTTTGTCTCTAATTAACTATTCAATTTAATTTATTTTTATATAATTTTTTTTAAAATTATAAATGGAATGAAAACAATAATTAAAAATTATATGTAATTTACAATAAATTTTAATTTTTGAAATTGAGAGAACGTATCTATAAATGTTTAATCTTTACTTTAAAGATTTTAATTTTGAGAAAAAAAGGGTTCAAAATGAAATTATACAGCTGACTCCAGTGGATACTTTGACTATGAGGCTCACCATTCTATAAATAGTCATTTACGCTTCCGGTTGGAGAATAATTAATTAGTGACAAAATAATTTACTAGGAAAAATACAAATGCAAATGCACAAACATATAATAATGTGGGCTAAAATATATTTTAAATTTAATAAATTTTCAAGCTTTAAAAGATAAATTTTATTTTTTTTCCTTTAACGAGTTGAATCCGAAAGTCTAAAAGTTCGTTAGAACTTAAACCTTTTGATCACATTTTTTGCCAGAATTTCTATACTCGTGCTGGATGTGTTGACGTAAGAGGGGCAAATTAATCATTTAAGAGTAAAATTATCATTTTTCTACCGTATTGTATATTGTATGATTAATTTGGATACTCTTTAACTAACAAAAATACTCTTTAAAAGAGGTTTTCGACAAAAATATGACCCAAAAAAATTAAATTCTAATAAAATTTAGATTTCCGAGTTCAAATTACTAAAAAAAAAAAAAAAGGATCGAGGTTCATCTCTAAAATTCAAAAACTTTTTAGCTTCAAATTTTATTTTAACTAATAATGTGGTGCGAACATGTGATAAAAATTGGAATATAAGAGGAAATTGTTTTTAGGGTGAGTGGTGGCTAGGTAGGCCTCCAGAATCCTTGCAACTGGCTACAGGGAGTTTCTAGCCAAAATTTTAACTTTTATTGTTCCTGACTTAGTGAACAATGTTAAATTAGTGCACTAGTTTTCGTCTTAAAGAATATTTATTCAAATTAGATGATCAAAAAATATTTTAATCAGGACCTCTATAATTTATGTAAGAGTAATGCTATACATTTTGGTACAATATAATTTGTTTAATGTACATAAAAAATTTAGTTATTTATTTTTATAGATCATATATATATACGAGCCTATTAGTATACATTTTGCTATTTAAATATTGCAATGTTGTTCGTAAGTAGTACTCCGTCCTTCATGACATTAGGAATAACTATTTCTTTTAAATACAACATATTTTTTCTTATATATATATATATATTACATATTTTATAAAGCGTAGATAATAAAATATAAAATATAAATACCAATTCAATATAAATTTGAGAAAATTTACCAGACAAACCGTTTATAATGCAGAACTACACAGCGACCATTATTCAGTAGTACTAGTATTTTAAAGTTTGAATTGGATGATACAGTAATTGACATATAATTTAAGGTCCATAACTCCTCCATTAATGCACTCCACTACCTAAATCCTCCTCATCTTCAACCAGCCAACAACAAGATGCCATTTGGCAGGGTAAATATCCAAACTGCAAACAAATGACCACCAAGCTTCTCCCGTGCCCCTGTTCATCACACACCCCATCACCTCATCAACAATTCCATCTTTAATAAACAGAATAATAAAAATAACAATTGAAATATGACAACTTTATCCCCATACCACTGCTTAAAATCCAACCAGGTGTCTCCCTCGTATCAATCCAACCTTAAAATCACCTACAAATTTGTCAAAAAGCAAGGGGTTGTCAGAGAAATCCATAAACAATACCACATCAGCCTCACCTCATCAAATCAAACACTTTCCTATCCGACCAGAACTGCCTTCTGTTTTTTCTTTAACCTCTTATTTCAATCTTCTTCAAAAACCCATCAAAAGAATCCAAAAAATACAGTAAATATATTTCAGTTTGCTCTGAAAAATCTTCTCAAACTCCTGTTTGGGAATTTGCAGAGGAACTTCAAAAATGGCAGTATGCCAAGTTTATACTGTTCAGTCCCTGAACTCCGCCTGCTCAATCTCAATCCCCACAAAAACCCACCTAGGATCTCACCAGAAAGATGTATTCTTCTACAGCACAAGTCTCAAGAAATCAATTAACAAAAAAGGGAGTGCTCAAGTAAGTTGCTCTGCTTCAGACACCGTTGTGATTGGTCTGGCAGCGGATTCAGGGTGTGGAAAAAGTACTTTTATGAGAAGATTGACAAGTGTTTTTGGGGGAGCAGCTGAGCCACCAAAGGGAGGGAACCCAGATTCTAACACTTTGATAAGTGATACCACTACTGTGATCTGTTTGGATGATTATCACTCGCTTGATAGAACTGGGAGGAAAGAAAAGGGAGTTACTGCACTCGACCCAAGAGCTAACGACTTTGACCTTATGTATGAGCAAGTTAAGGCCATTAAGGAAGGTGTTGCTGTGGAGAAGCCCATTTATAATCATGTTACTGGGCTTTTGGACCCTCCGGAGACCATCAAGCCCCCCAAGATTCTTGTCATTGAAGGATTGCATCCAATGTGAGTCTGTATTTTGGCTAACCACATATTCATCTATACGTATATACATACATAATGTGTATATATACACATATGTATATGTAATATGACGATGATCCATTCGACTACGCGTTTTGCAGCTAAACCATTGTGGACGTCCATCAATATCGGCTGAAATTTTAAATAATATCTGTCCACGATTATAAATGAATTGACTGCAAAACCTTGAACGTACACACACACACACACACACACACATATATATATATATATTTCCAAATCCATTTTCCAGCAACCTTCCAAGATTACTATTTTTCTTCTATATTTTAATGGTCATTTGTATTTCTGTATATTCTCTCATCTAATTAAGATTGGATTATAAGATGTCTTTATATATTGTACTACAACTATTTAAGGTATTAAGGAAAAGCACGACGGTAATATATCTCTAAAGCAACTAATTAAGGACTCATTTATGACCTTCAATGGAATAACTTGAACACAAATGAAAAATCAATTTAAAGGGTCAGTATTGCATTTTTCGTCCAAGCACATATTAAGAAAATAGTTTAGAAGATCAAGGATGAAAAGATAAAATTTAGCCTTCTTTAAAAAAAGTTTATTTTCAAGGCAAAAACAACAGCTATTATTTGTTTATTTATTTAGTTTTGTAAATAAAACTACAGCTAACTTCCTGCTAAGAAAAAAAGAGTATTTTCTTTCTCCTTATATACTCCGTCAGAGTGGACAAATCATACTTATTTTACAACTTATACATCAAAGAAAAGCTATAGGAATTTAATTTGGTGGAGAAGGAATGTAATATGTGTGTGTGCGCGCGCGCGCATGTCTTTAGTGTACTAATATTTGTGCCAAACAAATTGTAGGTATGATGAGAGGGTGAGGGACCTCTTGGACTTCAGTATCTACTTGGATATCAGCAATGAGGTTAAGTTTGCGTGGAAAATTCAGGTAATTACTCGCTTCGCTGCACTAATTTATTCCTTCTAACATTTTTTGCGAGCCTTTATGTCAATTTTCTTGAATCTTATTGCATTGTTTTCATGAAATGCAGAGGGATATGGCAGAGAGAGGGCACAGCCTTGAGAGCATCAAAGCTAGTATTGAAGCACGAAAGCCAGATTTCGATGCTTACATTGGTAACTATATGTTCTTCATCCATTTATAATTTATCACGCTCAAGCTTAAACAATTGTTTCCTTTTTCCTCGGCTAAAAAATGTGAGTTCTGATTTTGAACTTTTGGAATGCAATGTGCACGCACACATATACACGTTACACTATACATAACTATATATAAGGGACTGATTCATAAACGCCAATTATGGATCAACCCACAGTAAACCCATCTGTAGCAGTCTGGCACTAATCTTGAGAGTCAGGATTTGACATATTGGCCCTCATTTGCACAAGTTACTTGGAAACAACTTATAGCTTATTTGTCAACTTAAATAAGCCATAAGCTGTTAAAAAAAAAAAAACCACCTATTGATTAGCTTTTTCAAATAAACTAAAACTACTGTTGTACCCAACTTTTGTAAACTTAGCAAAACAAATAATTTTAAGATAATTTAATCTTGAAAATAAGCTATAAGTTGTTGAAATAAGCTATCCCAAGCAGGGCCGTTGTTCGCCACGAAGTGTAGCTAACAGTTTATCAGCCAAAAAGCATAGCGAACTAAGTGGTTGAATATTAACCATCCCTGATTTGTATAAATGCTACATTTGATTTGACTGCAAAGTTCTACATAATCGGCATAAGCTATCATTCCCCAAATGTATATAAGTAGTTTGAGCATACTGTTATTTGTGTTGCAGACCCACAAAAGCAATACGCAGATGCAGTTATAGAAGTGTTGCCAACCGAACTCATCCCTGACGACAACGAGGGCAAGGTGCTGAGAGTGAAGTTGATAATGAAAGAAGGAGTTCAATACTTTAGCCCAGTTTACCTGTTTGATGAAGGCTCCACCATCTCCTGGATCCCATGTGGTAGGAAGCTTACTTGCTCCTACCCCGGCATCAAGTTTGCTTACGGCCCCGACGCTTACTACAGCCATGAGGTATATCTGCAACCATGCGTCCCGTTTCAGTTAGACTTTTATGGTCATATTAACCAGTTTTAGAATTAATAAAGCATACTTTTCTTTTAAATATAGGAAAGAAGATAGTAAACTGCATAATAATAACCCCAAGTTCAAATTTTCAAGAAATTGTCAATTTGACGATAAAGTCAAATCAGGACAATTATTATGAGACTAAGTTGGAAAAATAGTTGAACACATTTACCATTACTCCTTGGGGCGTGTTTGCTATCCTCTGTAAAACCAGTCATCTTACGTTTCTTTATTTAATGCTTTCTCCTCAGGTTTCTGTGTTGGAGATGGATGGACAATTCGATAGACTGGACGAGCTCATCTATGTCGAAAGCCATCTAAGCAACATATCCACCAAGTTTTATGGTGAGGTCACCCAACAAATGCTTAAGCATTCCGATTTCCCCGGAAGCAACAACGGAACAGGGCTTTTCCAAACCATTGTTGGCTTGAAAATCCGCGACCTATATGAACAACTCATTGCCAGTAAGGTCGGAGCAAAAGCAGCCACGAAAGTCTAGAAAAGTGCCAAATGTTCTCAAATTTATCCAATCTCCCGAAAATTTCTGTGGATTCTATTTATCACCACGCAATAGATTCATGTTCACGCTAAGTGCAAGGCAAATTCGTCATAAAGATGAGAAACGCTCCCATGTGTGTTTAGTTTGAGCTGTTTTTCTGTGAAACTTTGTAATATATATAGATAAGAAAAGTGCAGAAACGAAACAAAAATGATTTTTACAATTTCTTGATTACAATATAAGCACTGCAAATTAAATTAGTGTGAATCTGCATCATTATTAAACTGAAGTTCCAATCCAATACAAACTATACCTGGTGATACTGTGATTAGCATACAAAGAATGAGATGAACTTTACAAATAGATGCATGGGGCAGTTCTCTTTTACAAAAATCAGCATTTTGACTTTTCTTGCATTGGTGATTAGTAAGCTGGTTGGTGTCGGAATCTGATCAAAATCATTACCTAATAGCTACATAGCACGCGATTCAAGGAGATATCGAATCAGATTGCTGAGCCGTCAGCCAACTACGGCGAGCAGGCTTTGACTGGCTGCCGGAATTGAGCAAAGAGCAAAGCAAATATACCACTAAGAGCAAATAGCAATGGCACAAAAGGCACAGATGCTGCAGATAGTGCATTACGAATAATTGGATGGAGAACCTTCTCGCATTAGATGGCAGACTGAAGAAAGATTGTCCCAACAAATGTGACCATCAGACCAGAAAGAAGATATAAATGTAACGAGATAACTTAAAAGAGAAGTTCTCCATGAAAATCAAGCAGTACTACGTGCATTCGACCAAAAAAAAAGTCTCATTTGCAAGCTTCAAGTGTATATCCCACCTTTAACATATATATAGTGTTTTTTTTTTTTTTTTTTTTTTAAAGTTAATGGTGGTGGTATGATACTAAAATTGTACTGTTAAACTTGAGAATATTGTGTCATTTTATACTAAGAGACTGATACACTACTAAAGTTGGAGAAAATGGTCATTTGACAAAACAAAAACCTAGGTCCTTAACACAATGGTGGAATGGTAAAAAGATGCTCAGAAAATTCGACCAGTCATTGCTCACCTGTTGATTTATAGAGAAGATGTGCTATAATGTAACCTGTATAACATAATACACAATTCCATTATCGCATTATGCGGAAATACAAACTCCTATACATATAAAAAAACAGGGTTTCTAGCATTTCTACGACAATCCTCAAAACTGACATATTATAACAATCAACTTATTACATCAAAATTTCCACACATCTAGATAAAAACAACCTAGCCTTAAAATGTCATCTCTTTACCCTTGCTCATATCAGTCCAGTCCTCAAATTTAGCTAGAAGGGAAAGAAAAAACATAATACAAGAGTGAGAGAATAAACTCAACGAGTCATTTATTTGAATAATAAAATCCAATTTAAAATCTTCTAGGAAACAAGTATTTTAAAAGTATGAGCAACAATAATCATTTTACAATATTCCGAGTCAAAGAAAAATGTCTGTAATAAATAAAGCTTAGAACATTTTTTTTTTGCTAAGTTGATTTAGTTTTATAAATAATAAGAAAGCATAGTACAAAGATATGAAGGGACCCTCAAGAAAACCCTAAGAAGTTTTTAATATGCATCAAGACAAGCCTTGATGCAAATCCTAAACTCCAAGGAAGCACGATAAAGAATCTAACATCATTACAAGATTAAACTAAAAAGATAGGCAAAACAAGTAGCCAAAATGTCTACAAACTAAGAATCCATTCTTTTAGGGAGATGTGAATTTGGGAAATAGCTTTAAACTTCTCCTATCTATGCAATCCGCATTTCACAAGATCACGACATTCTAAAGCTAATTTTCCAGCATGGATTTCAATTCCTCCATGGTTTCTATGGTTTCGTTCCCTCCATATGATATAAGTCATAGCAGCTAGACTGAGGTTTTGAATATCAAGAACAATTCGAGGGCCTTGGGAATTGATACAAAAGCTTATTACATCCGTCCAAGCAGTAGAACCAATTTGCCATCCTCCATAGGCACAAACCTTATGAAAAATACAAGCTGAATAGGTGCAATCAAAGAAGAGATGCTAGAAATTTTCATTGTTCAATTTGCATAATGGGCAAGTAGGATTGAATTGTGAACCCCTTGAAATAATAACATCTGCCATGGTTAGCCTTTGAAGAATGGCCATCCAAAGAAGAAAACTATACCTTGGGACACGAAGCTTATGCCAGAGTAAAGGATAACAACTAACACAAGGTTTCTTTGAGCGGATAGCATCCCAAATAATAGCAGCTTTAACTTTGGATAAATCATAAGAATCCCACAAAATTGTATCATTACTACTAGGAGATATTGGAAATTGCAAATTAAAGTTTCTCTTCCATTGAAAAAGAGAATGATGTCTTGATAAAGGAAGACACCAAATTCCACCCGAAATGATGTTACTAACTTTAGCATGAGGACCAAGAGAAGAGTGGATAACAAGGTCTGAATGAATTGAATTAGAAAATAGACCACTAAAGTGCCAAGGATCAAACCAAGGGCTAATAGTGGTACCACTTCCTACCATAAACTTAATATGGCTTAGAGCAACACTACGGAGTTTCAAAACTTTTCTCCAAATCCAGGAGCAATCGGTTGGGATTTTCATAAGCCAAAAATGCTTATGCTTTAGAATAGTTTTTTTGATCCAAGTGGCCCAAAAAGAAACTGGAGAAGATTGGATAACATGCCATAAATGAAGGAGGATTTGAGCATTCTTCCATTCTTCCAAAGATTTGATTCCAAGACCACCCTCCTTTTTTGGAAGGGAGATTTGGGACGAAGCAACTTTTACACCATATTTTTCAAGAGAAGCTCCTTTCCAAAGGAAACGAGAAAGAATATATTGGATGGAATGAAGGGCAGATTTTGGGAGAATGAAATAAGCAGACCAACAGGATTGAATGACAAAGAGAACAAACTTTATAAGTTGGAGTCGACCCGAATATGAAAGGAATTTAGAAGTCCACGAGGAAACTCTAGTAGTGATTTTATGAATTAATGGGAGGCAATCTGTGAGAGACAGTCTAGAAGATAAGAGGAATTTGACAGGGAGATTAGCAAGCGGAATATGGAGATAATCAAGAATATTTTTTGCTATGTGGGGAGAAACATTAGCTAAGAAGCATTGACTTTTAAGAGGATTCGGTTGGAGACCCGAAGTGTTAGAAAACTGCTGTAATGAGGAATAAAGAGACTTTATAGAAGCAAAATTTCCATACGAGAAGACAAGTAAATCATCCGCAATCTTTTGTTCTCCAATGGAATGTGAAATCAGGACTTAGCAAACTAGCATTAAAAAGTAGAGAAAGCACTTCCATGTTAATAACAAAGAGGTAAAGGGATAATGGATCACCTTGTCTAAGCCCCTGAGTTCCTTTGAAGTAGTCACAAAGAGCTCCATTAACTTTGATTGAGAACATAGTTGTTGTAGCACATGCTCGAATCCAGTTGATAAACTTGGGTGGGAAAAGCATTTTCTCAAGAATATCAAATAAGAACTCCCATCTTACAGAGTCAAAGGCCTTCTTCAAATCAATGTTTATAGCACATCTAGGAGAACCACCCTTCCTATGGTAATTTCTAAATAATTCCTGCGCAATAAGAATGTTATCACCAATTCTTCTTCCAGGGACAAATGCTGACTGAGACTTGGATATGAGGATGGGAAGAGTATTTTTGAGTATGCTAGCAAGGATTTTAGAGATAATCCTGAACTAATTAACAAGTCCAATTGAATATATCGTCGAGTCAGACTCAAAACTTCTCGACTAATAATCCTTGTACAACTCAACAATTCTAGCAATGTAACTATCAGACTTCATTGACAGGTTCTCGATCATTAACAAGGCTGATACATTTAACTTAATTTTAAAATTTTATTTTGATCAAATATTTGAAAATCTAATTAACATGAGGTCTAGTAATTTGACTAAACCATTTAACTTTTAATGATATATATTTGAGATTGGCCCAAAATTAGGGCACAACTCGATCAATCTGACCCGGTAAAAACAACTCAAGTGCCATGTCAGTCAAAATTAGGGCTCAATAATACTCTTAATTAATTCAGGAGAATGAAGCCCATAAAGAGAACTTAAACGGACTCTAATTGTAATACATGTCTAGATATATTATACAATCCTATATGGATTCTATAAATATTCTACAATTTTACAATGATTTTACAAACCTAATGGGATACTAACTCTCATTAATTATCTAGCTTGAGCCTCAAGGTAAGGGATCCTATAAAAACTCTCAACTCCTTTTATTGTAAGTAACAATTATTCTCTAAACTCCTCATCAATATAGTTGATTTCAAGTTTCCAACATATGCACTATACTTATTTGCATGTCGGAGGGTTCCCCCAACAGCTACAGTCATAGGGCTAATAGCGTGTTCTATGTTTTTAAGTTAGGGTTTCGATAACATCAAGTATGTCAAATTTGGGACTCAACAATATACTTGGTCGAAATGTCCCCAAAAATAAAATAAGATGATCTATTGCACATAAAATCTAGAATTTTATTGAATTGTTGTAGATATTTGTATTATAAACTTTTGGCACGCTCTACGAAAAAATGTGAACTCATAGAACAACAAATAGCCGACTTATACAAAATAATATACTCCAAGCATAAGAACAAAGATAAGAAACTTGCCTTATACTTACGACTCAACTAAAACAAATCCAGAAAAGCGACAATTTCTCGATGATTGCATTAAGTTTTCATGGAACTCACAAGGCTCAGGTAATCTGCAAGATAGTAATCATAAAACTCAAGTCACAAAAAGGTCTAGGATTGTTAACATGTCCTTATGCATTATTTTGGTGTGAAAAGACAATTTTGTCCTTTCGAGACGATTTTAAAACTATTTGAAAACTCAATTAGACAAAGTCCAAGTTCAAATCATTAATTCATCATCAAATCATTTTAATACTATTAAAACATTATTATCTAGGGTTTAAAATGCCAAAAATAAGAAAATAATATTATTTTTCCTTATTAAAATCTTAGATTTTCCTTATTTAAAAATTCATTAAATAACCCTAATTACATTTAATAATTCTCCATGATAAAAATTTACTTTAATCACATAATAAATACTTTTATATTAATATAAGACTAAAACATGATTAAAATCTCAAAAATTTACTAAAATATTATTTTTAACTAATTTCTTTTATTAAATAATCTCGTATTTTGGGAAACATAATAAAGCAAAATAAAAATATTAGGAAAAATCACCATTAGACACATCAAAATATTTGGAACAATTTTTAGGATTGCATGGCCAAAATCTATATATATATATAAAGCACAAACCAAAAACTTTTGGTTCAATATTTTGCCATAAATGAGACAAAAATACCCTTTAA
>JAUMHB010072703.1:0-13020 GCA_032359685.1 Pittosporum tobira | reverse complement strand
TAAATTATATATTAGCACATTTGGATTATTATAAATAAAGATAAATAATATAAATACTAGTGTATTGCAGGGAAATGGAGATAAATGCTTAAGTTATTAAAAATAATCTCCCAAGTTTTAACTAAAGAAAGAATAAACATTGTAATTTGCTTAATACATTTTATCTCATAACTTAAATAAAAGAGTGAACGGAAAACAAATAAGCAATACATCAAGTAGAACATTTTTACAACTTTAAAATTAAATAACTATTATTTTTTATTGAAAATTAATTTGATAGCATATGGATGATAACACACACACACACACACATATACACATGTATATACATTTTAATATTATTTATAATTGTTATTAAGCCTTTTATAATTTTCTTTTATAGTTTGAGTTTGACTGAAATTTTTAGTACTCAATTATAATGAGTGATTAAATTTTAATATGTGTGCAAATATTTTCATATTATTTTTAAATGCCTGTACGAAAATATAAAATAAATTTTATTTTTAATAATAAATAAATAAAATCATATCTAACATGTGCGTTGCACGGATTTTTAAACTAGTACTTCATATGTTCCATATTAATAGTCGTTTTAACTTGATGCACATAGATTAAGATTAATAATAAATATTAGTGTTCAATTTCAATTTTATCCCTTATTAAAATTTGTAAGTAAGAGAGAAAACGATATTATGGAATTAAAAATTCTTGGAAAGATGAGAGATATTAAGTGTAATATAGAAAAATATCTATTATGTTATCTTAAAAAATTACAAATGATAATTATTTTAAAATAAATTTCACATTCTAAAAGGAGTATTATTTTAGAATGATTTTAGAATGGATGGAATATATAATAAGTATTGACACGCAAATGTTGAACTAAATCAAGAAGTCGCAAGTTATACTATTCCAAAATAATGTAATTAATTAATTTAATCTAAGTTTAGAAGGTCTTCAAACCGCATAAATCTTGATTTGTTCGTTTTTAAATTATAGACGGACGAAATGTAGTAGGCCTTAGAAGGCGAGTATAGTCCTGTTTGTGACATCTTATAATTTATTTTTTTAATTTAAATAAATTATAAGTTATAAAAAAAGAATTATTTTTTTAAATAATTTGAAAATACTGTTATACCAATTTATAATTTTTTTAAAATCAAGTAAAACAAATACTTTAAAATAATTTATTTTTAAAAATAACTTATAATCTGCTCAAATAAGCCACTGATTTTTATTGCATTATACCATAATTATAAAAGTTTTCTCCAATCCATAATAATTAATTTTCATATACCATCTCAGAAGCCTTACACACATTGATTTTCGATTTACTTCTACAAAAGTGTTTTGAGAGGGGAGACTTATATATGCATAAACTTTTTCCAATTTATGGGATTCCCAGCGAAGTCTGAAAAACCCACAAAGTTTATTTATTTATTTTATTTTAAAAATATTAAGTAAAAAAATAAAAATAATAAAATTCCTTAAAGCTATGACTGATGGACATATGACTTTGAGTGGACAATGGGCCAACCTGTTCCCCAATGACTTTCATGGATTGGTGGGATCAAACAATTTTTGAGCTTTTCGACTCTGTCGTTGCTCGCTACAGAAGATGAAATGTTTGATTTTTATATGGGTGTTAAAAAAAATATTGATTATAATATATTTCTAATTATTCTTTTAAATATTTAAGTTAAAAAATATGAGCAGTTATGACGCATAAAATTTTTAAATATTTTTAAAAAATGAGAATATATAAAAAAAATATTTGACATGTCTTGAAAAGAATGATTGACATTTTATTAATTTATTAGATAAATTCATGAGTTGTCATTTATACTTTTCAGGACAAATGAAATATAATTCTAAAGTATTTTGTTTAATAGGGTATTTAAAAGAAAAAAAAAAGTGAAAAATTAATTAATATTTACTTTAATATTATTTTTTTAAAAGGAAAATATTATAAATTTTATGAGGTACCCTATAGAGTTGCAAATAATTCTCGGAACAAATGAGTATTCTTCAAGAACTTTGCTTACCAAGGAAGGAATGAAGAAAAAGGAAAAAGGCTAATAAGAAAAGGAAGGAAGGAAGGAATGGGGATTGGCTACTACAATTTCAAAGATTCCAAAGACAAAGAAAAAGTCCAGAAAGGGTCCCTACGAAAAGTGTAAACAATGTTATCATCGCATGCCAAGATAAACCTACCTAAATCACCAGTGAATACCTAGCGGGGTTTCATGGACAAGTTTATAAAAATGAGTTTACGCTTTAAATTTAATTTTTTTTATTAAAATTTAATTTAATTTTTTAAAATTTATATTCAATTTATTAAGCCATAGAATATTTTTTGAATTTTAATTTTAAAAATTTAAAAATTCAATAAGTTATTACTATCAAACAAGTACGTTTGGTGTCACATATTTTAACCCATATACAAATCAAATAATCTTTTATATTTCATATCTTCCTTTGCAATAGTCCAGTGCAATCTGAATACAATCTAAAAACAAAACTTTGAGAGACTAATTTCAACATAAGTTTCATTGACGGTTAAAAAAAATATAGTAAACTGTTATTTCCAAAACGATAAATATTAGTCCCACAACTAGATTCTCATCACTAAACTAAAAAATGCAGAGTAAAATTATTACAAATAGTAGAACTCGATTATAATACTGACATATTTTGTTATAGAAATACCTACATCCTCCCATATTGTTTAAATAAATAAGGTTCAATACATGAACTTGAGGGTCAATTGATTTTAAACTAGATATTTGGATATTGTATAAGACCATGATCAATCATGTACATGGCCCAGCGGGCCACATGATAAACGTCACCTAATATAAATTGTTCACATGTTTGGCTCAAAATTATGTCTACCCGTGAGCTATTTCCACAACAATGGTCTACAGCAACCATAGCAAGTTTTGAATAAATTGTTTCAAAACCAATCCTAATTGACTTTCAGAAAAGCACCCAAGACTATGATAAACTACTTTAACAAAAATATCTTATGATCAAAACATCAAAAATGATCAATGAAACCAAAATTTTAGTAAACCTAATTGAATTACGCTACATAAGATGGTTGGCCTTTCTTCAACTCCGTAGGGTTGATAACTATCTGACAATTGAGGGCATTATTATGATCTTCACTGGAATTGGTATCATCATGCTATGATCATCTTGCAGAAGAGACCTTGGCTTATTAACACTGAAACTACAGCATCATCTCTGCAATCTGGACGGCATTCAGAGCAGCTCCCTTCCGTATTTGATCACCACAAACAAAGATGTCCAACCTGTTTCATACGTATATAACTTTTAGTTTGAGGCTTCCTAAAATGAACAATTACACATTATAAGGCAGGAGCAATAGGTGACTGATAAATGAAACTTACCCATAGTTTCCATCTTGTGACACATCTCTGCGTATTCTGCCAACTGCCACGTCATCCTTGTTTGAAACTTCTAATGGTGTAGGAAAGTGATTGGCTGCCCGGTCATCAATAACCACCACTCCTGGAGCTTTCTTCAGAATTTCCCTTGCTGTGTCCTGAACAATTCAACATAATGTATTTTGAATCAAGAGCTGCCCCTTTAGAGCGATACTAGAATTATTATTATCTTCTCTTCCAGTCTTCCATAATCAAGGCCTAAGTTTTCTAAGGGGAAAACTTGGTGTAGAAAAGCAAAACCCTAGAAGTCCTAAGAAGTACTCAAAAAGGCAAAAGGAAATAAGATCTCATTAATTCATTAAAAAACCCTTGCACAGTGGAGTATAAGAAAACAAGATATTATATCCAACCCATCCAGTGAAAGAAGAATTATACCCTAATCACTGATTACCTCTAATCTTGGCCAAATAATTTTACATATAAACAAGAGAGGAAGAAAGATTATTCAGTCCCTAAATAACAGAAAAATACTGCATGAACACTGAATTTGCTACACAATTACAGTTTGTGAATACTATTACAAACAGTAATTTCCGGATATTTTCCCCCAGATTCTATTGCATTAAAGAAGAAAGTTCAAATTAGACCAACTAATTTGTGCTGGTACTTGTATACATAAATTTCTATTCTAGGTAATTTTGGCTCCAAGTATGGGGTTTGGGACCAACAACATTGAGGTTACTCCAATCTGCCAACTCTCCCAACCCTCGGGCTTCATGCAGACAACCCTATCTTGAGTCTAGCTTCTATAATATACAAAAGCAATGACAGAAACTTCATATCAAAATAAACCTATTTACACTTATGAATCTAACATACAAGGGCATGCCATGAGAAAATATAAGTAGAAAAATATTCAAGAAAATCAGCACCAACTATTTACTTGATGGAAAACAGATGGGAGTGCTAAACGACCTAAACAAACATTTTAATTCTAAACCTATTGTGAGCTGCATTATTGCGCCAAGACCGATTTGGGATGAAGCAGCTCCAACAAATTCTGTGTCCCCATGTAAAAGCATATACATAAGTCGCTAAAAACTACAAGCAGCTTTTTTATACAAATATTGGCAGAAAAATTATAAGCAACCATATATGCCTGGAACTTGGGTTTGGAAGGAAACAAAAAAAGTTTGAATCATTAAAAAATTACCTCATCAAGGGGATTCTCAAATTGAAGGTTGACACTCTCGGCATGTGCACGCATAACAGGAACACGTATACATGTGGCTGTCACTTTGACACTCGGGTCATTCTATAGCACAAAAAAACAAAGGTGTGTTATAAAAACTCTTGTCAATATCCAATAAAAGACTTCAACAGATACGATCTACTGTCTTAAATATGACAAATGACAAACAAAAGATAGGATTTTGATGTTTACCCAGATTTTCCTGGTCTCTTTTACTAGTTTCATTTCCTCCTCATTGTACCCATTTGAAAGAACAGGTGCATTGTGTGAGAATAGATTAAAGGCATACTGCATATAAGCAAATAGATAAATTTACATCATTATCTTATAATTTCACCTGTGAATTAAGGAAACATGAATCACAGAGACAAACCTGCCGCTTAAAGATTTTACAGGTTGGTGGTTTTCCTTCAAGGACCTTGTCACAAAACATTAGAAGAAGAACATCCATTTAGAAGACTACCAGAACCAGTTATTCAATATTAGATAGGTATAACACGCAAACTGAAAAAAACAACTATGTACTGCTGTATAAGATAAGGAAATGAGGAAACCTCACGAGTCTGCTGCTCAAGCTCCTCCATTGCAGCTGCACCAGCACCACTAGCTGCCTGGTATGTGCTAACAACCATGCGTACTACCTACACCATTAAAGTGTCATGAAACATTCAATCTACTACCTGGGAAGGGATTCCAAAGGAACGTAGAAAAGAAAAAACTATAGAAGATAAAAGTGAAAAAGGCAAGGTAAAATTGTATGGATGAGCATGTTAAGAAGGAGGTGGATCGTTAGGATGTCATTTCTACTTCAACAGTTGAGAGTCCACGTGCTTTCTTCTTTTCTTCTTTTTGTTTATAAGGAAATGGAAGGTGTTGATCTTGATGCCCGTTTGGGAGTGCGTTGGGATGGAGTGAAATGTTTTTGATAGTAGAGCTTTTGACGAAAGCGCTTTGGAAAATAAAATAAAATAGTGTTTCGCTAAATTATGATAAAAGGTACTCTTGAAAAATAAAAATCTTTAATTGATTTCACATTAAATGCAATTTAAGGGCATAGTAGTACATATCAAATAATTTTAAATGTTGGTGCCAACGCACTTCACATACACAAATTTTGAGCTTATGCTAAAAGCGCTTTGATGCCCAAATATCTACCCTCTTGAAAGTGCTTTCCAATGATAACCAAACATCAAAAATACTAAATTTTTATTTAAAAGTACTCTTAAGTCAACGTAACATGCTCTCTAACAGGCTCTAAGCATTGTAAGTATCCAACTCTCAATACTCATATATGTTTCACTTAAAAGTAAATACATGCTTGTTTCATTATAGAGATTATTACTATTTTGAATATGTCAAATCTTAAAGGATTAGTAATTAGTAAAGACTTCTAGTCCCGTGGCTGCTAGTTTCTGATTTCAATAGTTTTGCCTCCACATATACAAGCAAAAACTGAAAAATCCCCTTATGAACAAGGCTTATGCATAGATCCTAGGCCAAACCTCCAAACTTCTTCCACATTTATAAAATGAATCCATTAATGCTTAGGAAAGTCCCCACACAAAATTATACCTGAAAGTTAATATTTGCACGGTAATCTAGGGATAACCCTTAATAGAGCAACTAGTATGAGCTAATACAGTCCAAAGAAGTACCCTCAATAAAATCCCTTTGTCAGACTATAATTGTTCCTTTCACAAAATTAGTCCAATTTGAAATAAATAAAAAGTGTTTAAAAATTTAAAGATAACGACAATGAATTTATTCACCTTGGCTCTTCGATGAAGAGGGGTGGCGGCCATCAAACATATGATAGTGGAACAATTAGGGTTTGCAATTATAGCCCCCTTTCCGGACCCGAGCTTGATACCCGCCAATGAATCTGGATTCACTTCTGGAATCACAAGGGGAACCTTCTCATCCATACGAAACGCAGAGCTATTATCCACTACAATCGTCCCGCAATTGGCCGCAATAGGGCCTAGCTCCTTGCTAATTGATCCTCCGGCGGAGAACAGCGCAATGTCGACGCCGGAGAAGGAGTCGGCGGTGAGCTCTTCGACAACGTACTCATTGTTTTCAAACATGAATTTTTTGCCAGCGGAGCGTTTGGAGGCGAGCATTTTGATGGAGCGGTAGGGGAAGTTGTGGTCGGAGAGGACGGAGAGGAATTCCTGGCCGACGGCGCCGGTTACGCCGACGACAGCGAGAGACGGAGCGTCCTCACGGAGTGACATGCGGACGTTGAAGGGAGAGGCGGCGGTGGTGGTGGAGAAGGTTGGTTTGGGATGGAAGAGGGAGGTGGTAGTGGCACCGCCGTGGAGGAACTGGCGATGGGTGAGGGCGGGGGAGTCCATTTTTCAGGAAGTGGTTGATGAGGGGTTTGGAGAGAAATGGAGAATTTGAGATGCTGGATTTTTTAGGCGGCTGATGTTGCTGAATGCTGACTGGCGGAAGTTTGAAGTAGTAGGGTTTTTACGACTAACGGTGCCTGTGAAAAAGGTGAAAGACGCAAGGAAATATTTTAACCGCGGTATGCCTGCCAATTTACAAGCGGGGGTAAAAAGATTTGGAAAAAGAAAATGTTTTTTTTTTTCTAAAATCATTTTCAGTAATAAAAAAATTTGTTATGGGACAAATAACTCTTTTGGAAAACTAAAAAATCATACCTAATCGAATATGACATTTTATCAATTTTTAGTATTTAGATTTACAAGGACTAAAATAGATACATTTTTTAATTATAGAAAAATGTCATTTTCAACGTAACTCAAAAATAAAATTTCATATGATTCACTAATACAAGAAATTTTTAGTGAAGATATTAAAAAATAAAAAAATATTTTCGTGATTTAAACAACTACCAAACTATTATAATAAACGACAATTGTCAATATATATTATGATTATTTCTGGCATAATTTGTATACGCAAGATTGACTATAATATATATAAATATATATGTTCAAGTCCATTAATTTATTCTGTTCAAGGAGAATTATTTAAGACTCAAAGGTGCATGTAACTTAACCATGCCTACTGGCATAATAATACATAACAAAAATGGTCACACTTATTTGATCAATAATAGCTTCTTTTTAAAAATAGATTATTTAAAATGTCTTTGTTTAAATTATCTGAAATAAGCTATAATTTTAGTACAATCTATCTCAGGGATAATTAGAAGAAGAAAAAAATGGTCCATAAATGCTTTCTTTCCAGTTTATAGCTTCTTTCAGATAGCAAATAAGTCTTAAAATTGTCATAAAACAAGCCGCGACGAACAAATATATAAATTTATGTGTAAGTTGGGGTTACAGAGGCAGCAACCCTATCAATTTATCAGATTCTATCTACTGGGTTCATCCTCCAATGGGGCAAGTACAACATCTTGAAGAGGTATAAGCTTTGCCTGGCCTCCATACTCTTCCGGTAACACTTCTTCGCCAATTTCTTTGATGATCTCCTTTTTCTCATCTTCAGTAGTTACAATTACGATCTGCATTGATTATCAGAATCAAAGTCAATCAGGAAGTCAAAATGAAAACCACTGATGTTAATAGTTTAGACATTAGTTTCACTTGTATGCATAATTGCATAAAAAAGCCCTAAAAGCCTCTCTCTATCTTTTTTACACTCCCTTTGTCCAACTTTAAATGTCCTAGTTTGACATTTGTGGTCAAACTGAACAATTTTAAAATCAATAATTATGCATTTGTATTAAAATTTTCGAAATCACACAAAATGGAGTTACTAGTAAATTTTGATTCTAAAAACCAATTGTGATATATGTTGATTCTAAAAGTGATCAGTGTGACCACAAAAGTCAAACTGAGATATTTAAAATTGGAGGGAGAAAGTAGTTTTTTGCACCTGTAATTTAAATAAAAATAGCAGCATACCTTCTCTAGAGTTGCCTTCTCAAGGAATCTGGACACCAGTTTCCAAACGTTCACAAAGAAGCCGGGCATATTTACTATGAAACACTTTGCTAATCGCTCTGGATAGTAAGCCTACAAGGAGGAGATGTATGATGCAAATATATATGCCTTATTATATGTCTCCATAGAATTGGATATATTTACCTGTAGAAATTGAAATCCAGTGACTAACCCACGAGCATCAACGTTCTTATAACCAAGTTGCTGCAGATCAAGAACAGCAACCATCTTTTCATTTCCTATTTCTCTTCCTTTGAAAGAACTGAGACAAGCACAAGAAAGCACAAATGAGAATGAAAGCCCACATTCCGTCATGCAAACATGAAAGATACCTTGCGATAATTTTGTCCAGCAAGTGAACCACGAATTCTGCATCAAGATATGAGAAAAGTAATTAGACATAATAGCTTGCCTATCTTCATGGGACGCATACATAAAATTTCATGATTTTTCAAGAGTAAATACAATGATGAGTAATGGAGATGTAACAAAAGTCAACCATCTTCCAATTAATGATACAGACGTTATATTTTAGATAAATGAAAAAATCTATAGAAAACTTCAACACTTATATTGATATCTCAAATGCCAAAATCAGCAAAAAGAGTTGTCCACAGCCTCACAGCCATCCAAAATAGCACTAAAATTCATAAACCAACATCTATGTCAGAAAAACTAGAGTTCACTCCAACTCTCCAAGTACTATCTCATACATACAAAAATTAAAAAATTTATTAAAAAATGAATAAAATCTTACAACTAGTATATGAGGTAATTTGTTTTATAATAATATAAATAAGTAAAAGAATAAATCAGGCATACAAGTAGACAGGGAACAAAAACACACATGCGGTGACACACTCAGGCTATCTACTCAGGCTATCTTTGTTTCCAACAATGACGGATGGGATTGGACTAACAACACACTTTTAATCCTAAGATTAATCATTACAATCACATGGATTATTTTTATCCAAGATCATTTGTAAACTACTACTTGTGAGGGACTATATAATCCTATGGAAATGTGGGATTAAACATCACCCTGTTTTGAGGTATCAAATTGCCTTGGAAATAAACAACATAGTACATGGTTGTAAGCCTAGGAGTATAGGACTAATCTTAAGATAAAAAATACACAATTCATTAAAATATTAAAAAATTGTCTAATCCCATGTGTCATTATTGAAAACAAACATAACCTAAAAGTCCTGCATATGATGTCATATTACACTCCCTAGCCTAGAGGGAAGAGTATTGATTTTTTGGTTGACTTGTTTTCCAAATATTAGGGTGGACAGCGACACAGTACACTCTTAATAAGAAATTTTTTCAATGGAGGGAGTGAGATGGAACATTATCAATATATATATATATATATATATATATATATATATATATATATATTCCAGGCCACCAAACTCAAAATAAATATATATATTCCGCTTGTACGCAGCCGAACAGAGATTCCTATATGTTAGGTGGACTTATTCAATCATCTTGCCACGCCCATCATATTATATAACAGAAACCCACAGATCATGCACTTCCTAATACAAATAAATAGGATTTTTCTTAGCAAAAGATATGTTCAAAAATATAATTGAGACGAAAAAATTGTTATCACCGTCTGTACAATGTCTACCTATTAACAGAAAACAAACAACAATGGGTGAAAGTTATCACACTTGGGAGGACCATTCATAGGACATAAAACATAGTCAAGTAAGGAAACATTGATAAACTCTAAGCTGTCAAAAAATCAAATGGCCCGTTCCCCTGAATTGTTTTAATTCATCTAATGGCCTACTACAGGACAATATGAGTGAAGAAGGCATCAATTTTTTGGATCAAAACAAGATTCTTACATTCTCAATGTTCCACACATTGTAATCAAGTTTCAAAGCCAAAATTTCGCTATCATGCCGCCACAAGTCCACAACAAACTAAACACTCAGATATATGAGAGTATATCCTTAAACACAAGTCCACAACAAACTAAACACTCAGATATATTAGAGTATAGCCTTAAACTTTGCAACTATTGCAAATACGACTCTTTTTGAAACAAAGGAGTAATCTAAAGATAATGCATATTAATTAAACACAATTAATAAATGGAAGTGAGTGACTGAGTGAGTGGAACATAAGAAAATTACTCTTGAATTGGGGTTGATCCTTAGAAGGAAAATGCTTGTGGGCCTTTACTACCATTACTGAGCAACCATTTTTGGACAAACCCTGTAAATAAATCTTTCGAGCTTCTAATTCATCAGGCACTTCGGCATCCGAGATGAAACCTAAAGGAACAAATGAGGCCCTCCATTTCTGCCACTGGAAAAACATCTTTGCAGCTTTGTTTGGATCCATTGACCTTGCTATTAAGAACCTCATCAGTGTTGGGTCTCCATATTTCTGCAAAACAAAAGTACAGAATTGAAGAACCGAAATGCATTGTTTGAGAATGTGCTGCATACAAAGATCATTACTTTACTTACCCCTGTTGAAGACCCAAGCTTTTCAATTGATTTCCTCTGCTGAGTCAGTGCTAATTCTTGGTTTTTTTCCATTTGAGTAATTTAATTTGAGACCAAAATGGTATCTTGGAACTGAAAGATGTGATTGAAAGTGAAGTTATGGGGAGAGGCACCCTCAGATGTGTGCCTCACAAATAAAGTTCTGTGTAATATAGTTGTGTTTGGTTTGCAAAAAAAAAAAAGAAGTGAAGTTATGGAGAGAGAGGCGGGAAATAGTCAACATGTAAACTGAGAAGGGTTCAAGTAGGTTTTCCCAAACGAAATGAATGGTTGATTAAAAAAAAGGAAAGATCTTTTTCGCTTTCCTTTAATTATTTTGTTCAGAAAGAGAAGTTGACGGAGGAGGGAGCATAGATACGTGGACAGTTCTTATTGATTGTTATTAGTGAATATAAAAATCTTAGTGACTAATTTACTGTCCTTCTATAATGGCGGACGCCCTCCGTCATTATAAATAATAAAAAATTATTTAATTATTTAAATAAAATTATTTATTTTATATGTAATTTTTTATATAAAATTCTTTAAATGAAATTTCTTATAATTGAAATGGTAAATGAGCAATTTATATTTGTGATCAGTTTTAAACCTGTCATTAAAAGCACCTTACAATTGGTGTGTATATTACTGAAGTTTTTCACGAATAACAAAGATAGGATGAAGTTTTATTTTAGAGAATAAAATACGAGTAATACTATATACATACCCACTTACATATTCATTGTACATAAAATTAAAAAAAAAACAATTATTCTTTTCTCTAGTTAATTCTTTCTTTTTTTTTCCTCCATGTCTTTTTTTCTTCTCTTTGTCTATATGGTAACTTACGAAATTCCAAAAGAAAAAAAAAATTTAGACAGTCATTGTCTTTTATTTATTTATTTTTTGTGTGCGACTGTTAACTTGAAGGCATTTGATGATGATGATACAGATCATATTCCACCCCAGATCTTAAAATTCTCAGCTACTTTTGAAAAAAAAAATTATGTTTATCTCTTTTAATTTTCTGCAATATTTTTTTGGGTACAATCATTGCAATATTTTTAGTTCCACTTGATTTTTATAAAATTAAGAATATATTTTAATTCTTTTCATCAGTGTTCTAAAACTTGGTCTGGGAGGCCGAGTAGGCGGCGAATAGGTGTCCTCAGAGGTCAAACGAGTCGAACATCTCTAAATCGGTCAAAAACTTGAGTTGGTTATTTAGGTGTTCTTACGCAGCCGATTAGGCATATTGGGCAGATCAAACTTGGCAACGCAGTCAAAAATAAATAAATTTGGAGCCTACCCACCATTATTTCCTAAGTTATTTATTTGATATTTTGTCAAGACTAAAATCCGTAATCAATCATCCCTTCTCAAATCAACTCATTTCCTAAATTGACAATCGATGGCTACAATTGAAAATTTCAAAATGCCGACATTAGGTAATCACTTCTTTAGCTTTAGGTATATGATTATTTATTTTTCTATTTGTTTTATATGCTATAATAACTATTAATTTTGCTAAACACGTTAACTTTTAATTTTATTATTTTCACTTGCATACCTTGTACCTTGTGTATAATAATATCATATAAAAATATAAATACTAACTTACAATTTTTATACATAATTGTTTTTTAAAAATAAATATATGACTGAGTTGGAAAACGCCTATAAAAACGATTAATCTCCGAGTACTCGTCCTAAGCGCTAGACCTTCCCTCTACCAAGTTGATTCACCCACCGAGTTTTATAACACTGTTTTTCATGTTATCTGTAACTAAAGAAATTTATTAAAAGACAATTTGACAATAAAAAATTCAAAAAGGAAAAAATTATTATTTGTTTGGTTGGACAACTAGCATTTTCTTGCTCAAATGAAACATTCACTA
>JAUMHB010072692.1:0-13024 GCA_032359685.1 Pittosporum tobira | reverse complement strand
AGGCTTTCGATAATCACTTGTTGAACATTTGAGCATTCCCAAAACGTTGAACGACTTTTGTTATCCTTGGATAGTAGCAGCCAATGAACGGGTTCATGTACACAAATAAAGCACTTGTAAACTTTTGTTACCCTTGGATAGTAGCAGCCAATGCTTAGACAAATGACTGATGCAAGTGCTATAAAGAAACATCTATGTAATAACATATGTTAGGAATTGCTCGCCGCATTTCAAAATATAAGGCCATCATAACTTTCAAAAGTCAATTTTAAAAATTTTCAAATGTCAAATTGACATAAATTTATTTCATTATAATCGCTACAATTGTGAAATTACATTTCAGAAAAGGTCACCCATTTGACTCTTAACCAAGGTTCCTTGTACCAGCAGGCGCATGTCAATCAATGTGCCAACGGTCAGAGTCCTCGGGCCATACAGAGCAAATAAAACCATGCATCCATTAAAACATTCAAGTATGATAACTGCAACAATATGGAAATTCAAATTTCACCTCCATGAGTAAATTCTAGTACATAAACTATTTACAAGCACTTGCAAGTAAGAATGTCTCTAACATTAGGCTACATCCTTATTCCAAGCTCCAGCAGACCCTGCGCTTGATGGACCGGGTTGTAATAGTCACTTCACCTTGCTGTCTTCCATTTAGTTTGAATAGCCCATTTAACAGACTCGAAAATAAACCCAAAGCATCCAATCAAAGATATATACTAATATGGCACAATGTGGTCCTATTGAGAAATCTGCGATGTACTAGGCATACAAAAGACCTTTACCAAAAGTTTAATAATTGAGAATATGAGACTTTAAAATGCAAACAATTTGTTAGTTTATCAAATATGCTGGACTGTTGTCTATCAACTAAGACCCGGACTACACGACTGTCCTGAAACCCAATTCAGAATACCTTTTCTTGCAACCATTTAAACAAGTTGATGGAATCACAAGATGTAGCCAAAAGAAATGGGGTGCAATCAGATGTATCTTGCAGAAACACTATGCAACTACCTTCTCCTGAGATGGCTTCTCCTGCCTTTTCCTGAACGGCAACAGCAAATTCATAAGCATTTTACCTTGGAATCTAACTGAGTAAATGAAGATGCAGAACTATGAAACATTAAGATACAGTATAAGAAAACTATATGATACATCAAATGCAAAGAACTATACAAATATCTTGTGTGTTGTCATCTTAAAATTTTGTTCGGAAGCATCTGCAAAAATGATTGATCTCATGTTAAAGAAATTGAACTACTAAAAATAGAAATTTACATTCTTTTGGTACGTGAAGGGGCTTTTATAAGTTGAACTACACACACACCCACATATATATATATATATATATATATATATATATATATATATATATATATATATGTCGAAAACAAGAAGTCAAATTCAAAGATTGTCATGTAAACGAACATTTGATGAAGAAAAAAAAATTGTCATATCCTGTCTTTCTAAAAATGCTATCTTTGTTGGTGCGATAGTTTTATAAAAGATTTATTCAACATAAGGAGATAAATCAAATCAGATAATAGTTCCTTTTTTCAGATAGATGATTCAAGTTCAAGCACAAAGCTTCCATTTTGGAACCTGTTAAAAAATGAATGACAGACAAAACGTAAATTACCCAAATTAGCAACAGGATAATTAATTAATAAAGACCAAAATCAAGAAGAAGCAACAATCAAACAACCTTAGTCAATACTACTTGTAAGTACGACATTCTCGAGTATTGACTGCCAAACAATTGAGGAACAAAAATCTTGCTATTTTCAGCATTCGACACATAAATTATCAACTTACTGTGACAAAATTATCAAAGAAATATTCATAAGCATTTACCTTGCCATCTAAATTACATTTTCTTTTCCTTTTTCCATTAAGATCATAGTTATTATAAAAGGCATGAAATAAAGGATATATGATAAACAATTGAACACTCGGATAACAATTCCACAAGCAAAACCATGAAACCGCCAACACCCCACCCGAAACAAACAAAACCAAACAACAAAAAAAAAAAAAAAAAAAAAAAAAAAAAAAAAAAAAAAAAGAGAGAGAGAAAGAGAGAAGGTCTCACAAAGCAAAGTTAGCACACCAAATTTACAGTAGGAGCAAGCTGATGACAAAAACACAGGCCACAGTAATTGTATTAATAATAAAAGAAGCATAGATAGCAATTAATTAAGGAGTACTTACTTTTCATATAACTTAACAAGTGATCTTGGCCTCTCATAACCTTCTTTCTTCTCTTGAGACTTTGGCTTCCTTGCATTCCTCGATCCTGGTTTCCAGCAAGCGTTGGTTAATGACTGGCCTAGTAAGTCGGCAATGTCTGTTGCCATAGCCTCTGCCTTCTTCACAAACGGGAAAGTTTCCTCCTTAAAGTGATTAGACAACCATAAATACATCGACAATACGTGGTGCTTAGTCTCAAGATCCAAGAGCTCTGTGTCATTACGAGCAGAGCATTTGGGCATTCCCATTGCTATACTAACTGGCAAGTTCTGGGCATACGATGACGCAAAGCGCAAAAGATGGTACATGGCTTTTGGGTCTCCTATATTTACCGGGGCAAAGCAGAAGTTAAAACGATCTTCCAGAGATATTCCCCGAACCTTCTCCAACATATTAGCAACTTTCTTTATGTGATCATGTTTGCACAAAAAGTAAGATCCATCCAAACGGCAATTTTCACCAAATTTTAAGAGTAGCTGAGGGAAAGTAATATTTGGAAGTTGGCCCGCAAACAACTCAACCTGCTCGAAGAAGGGAAAGAGACCCACTTTAGTAACTTTGTCAAAAGGTTTCTCCAAGCACTCTATCAAATACTGTAAATCATCAAGATAAAGGGTAGTTGTCAAGCCATCTGGATACAAACTTCCTCTTCGACCAGCTCTTCCAGCAATCTGCTTGACTTGGGACGCTGGAACTGGGACAATCTTGTCGCCATTGTATTTTGAAAGCGTATAAAAGACAACCCTTCTAATATTAAGATTCAAGCCCATTCCAACTGCATCACTAGCAACCAAGATATCATATTCATTATCTTGGTCATTGAACAGATTGGCTTGCATCCTCCGGGTCTCTGGTGGCAATGCACCGTAAATAACACAACATCGGTGACCTGTATGCTTTTCAATGGCCAATTTCACCTCAAATATCTCCCTCCTTGAGAATGCAACAACACAATCTCCTGATCTTACATTTTTAAGATCTCCCAGAAGAGTCTTAGCTTCAACCACCAATGGCTTGAACCTCCCATAGTGTTGTTCCACTAGCTCGTCACCAGTTTCAGAACAAATTTTTCGTACAACATTTAACACACTGGGATCACCACACACATGTATCTCATCAGCCTTTAACCCGAGCAGAGCTCTTGTCCATGCATAACCTCTACAACGATCAGCCATCATTTGAATCTCATCAATGACAGCCACCTCATACAATTCTTCGGTCGATGCCATTTCAACTGTACAAGCAATGTGGTTGGAAAATGGAACATGTTTCTTTTCTTGGCCCGTTTGCAGGCTACAATAAACCCCCATAGCATTTACCTTATCGAAAACTTCCATAGCCAAGAGCCTGAGAGGACTACAGTAAATCCCCTTCTTTGCTTCCATAAATCTTTGCAAAGCATTATATGTTTTACCACTATTAGTGGGACCACAATGATATATAATCTTGCGCTTCATGGCTCGTGCAAAAGGAAACCAGGTTTCAGGTTTAGTGAGGTCTGCAGAGTCAATCATACCTTTAAACCGCTTTATTTCATCCGGAAACTCTTCCAAACAAAACTCAACAAATATCGGAAATAAAAACCTCTCAGCTGCATCACAAGGACCCAACAAAACCAAGTACTTGATAATATCATCCTGACACTTCTTAAAGAAAAAATTCCGAAACTTATTCGCTGCAGTTGGGAAAACTGATGCACCAATGTAAACAGCAAGGGCCTGATTTGAAGCCCAACCCGACTTTGAAAAACACATAAAAACCTCTGTCAATGTCTCCCATTCAGCCTGGGTTTGCTTATGGCTTTTAGGGGCATCACGAAGGGTCCTATAAATTTCTACAGGATCACGAAATGGGACATCTCCAAATCCCACATTTTTTGAATCATTAGAATCTAATTCAGCAGCTGGCAAATCATTATCAGAATTACAAGTTTCATTTTCCACTAATGTCGAAAAGGGTTGAAATTGTTTGTTCACATTCGGAACCCATAATCTGGGACTAGTACAAAAGGGTAAATTCTTGAACTTTGTGATGGAAAAAGTAAGGTGTTTTGGGGGATCAAATGAGGGATGAAGTCGGGGTTTTGAAGGACTTGAGGGGTACCCTTGAATGTATTTTGATGGAAAGATATATCTAACCCTAGAAAGTTTGGATTTTGAAGAACATAAATGGAGTAATTTAGTTGCAGGTACTCTTCCCATTGAGCAAACTTCACATAATACTATTGCAAATATAAAAACCGAATTTCGTGTAAGACATAAAGAGAGAGATAACAACGAAAAATTAATCGACTGAATAATAGTACTGAATCGAGAGGTATCGGATCGAAGTTACATATAGTTCATGTATTATAATGGAAGCTATTTCCGGGAGAACAAAGTGGATTTATAAGCAAATTCTGGCATGAGAGGACCAATGAGACAGAACACTGTTGGATGCCATTCCTTCGCTAGCAGTGATTCGGCCCGTGTCAATTGAAGAGTCTTCGGTCAGTAATCTCGTTCTCTCGACCGGCTCGAACCACTACCAAAGTCGGACATACCTGGATGAGACGTAGAGAGACTACAACAACTACTTGCCAAATAGTACAGCGCCTTCCTCCCTGACTTGACTTCGCTAGCTACCAAGCCCCTCTTCAAACCCTTGGCAGAAGGACGAAAGGAAAGAATCTCTGTGATACCGCCTGAATAAGGACACTCGGAAAAGGATGGCGAGCGTCTGAGTGAAACCCTAAAAGTCAAGGGAGATGCAGGTCTTAGGCAAAGGTCCGGTTCATCGTTAATATAATCGGTTTCGTAAAATTTATTTTAAAATAATTTATAATTTATTTGTTAATTATAATTATTTGTTGAGTTAAAAAATATTTATTGATTAATTTTTTAAAATAAATTAATAATATTATTATATTTAATTTATAAAAAAATTTAAATTATTTTTTAAAATTAATTTTAAAATATTTAACTTTTAAAAATAAATTATAATCACTAATAATTAGTGATTACTTGTTTTGAACTAATTATTTAAATCGATTATAGTTTTTTTTTTTTTAAATAATTATTTTAAAATTAGTTATTTTATCAATTTAAAAAATTATAATTTAAGTATAATAATATTATTAATTTATTTTAAAATTTAGCCAATATATTTTTTTTTTACTCATAAAATATTTTAGTTAACAAATAAGTTATAAGTTATTTTGAAATAAAATATACCAAACAAGTATAATGTCATTTTTAAAAAATAATAACTAATTTTATTTTTTGATAATTCATTATATATATATATATATATGATAATTCATTTAGTATCTTTTGTTTTTCAAAACTCACAAAAAATGGAATTGTAGACTTGGAGCTAGAGGGGATATAATATCATCGTGGATAAAATAATAACATGTTATTATATGAAAAAAAGATAAATAAAAACAAATAACACTTTTTTTATTTAAAAATATTGATCTTGCACTTATACGGTGCAATATTGTGTAAATACTGTAACATCTTGTTTTATAATCGTGGATTTATTTACTTTTTCGAAAAACATAATATCATGTATTTATAAAATGTGATATGAAATATAAAAATAAATATAATCATATACTTTTCTACATATTATTTTTTTAATGTACAGAAAAATATTGTAATAGAAATTATGATGTTATTTATATCTTTGTCAATACATTACAAATATTGTAATAAATTCAATGAATTATGAAATACTGTAATACATTATTGGTGATTTTTGTTTATTTTTTTATTTATGAGCTTGAACATAACTGCAATAAATTCAATGAATTTGACCATAATTTTATTAATTCAAAGATTTATTCACAAAAATACAGAAAATACTCAAATTCATATAGTGATACAACAACATAATGAAAGTCTGAACAACACAGAAGATACATTGAATTTTCTAAGACATTGCAAAAGGGGCTACAATGATCCCTCAATTGTTCCATTCCCCTGTCAATTAGTTTGTACAAGTTAAAGAAAATAACTCCTCTGTGTGAAGTTGAATATCACTGAATCAAAGGTATAGGTAGTGAGGAAGCCCTTTGAATCTATGAGAAGCTTGAATCCTTCAAACGGGACAATGAAGTGAGTGTTCCCTTCTCATAACATTTCTGATTTTTTGTTAATTCTAGTATTTTTACCTCTTGGCCTCAGATCTTGTACTCCCTCCGTCCCGGTTTTATTGCAATACTTTTGACTTTTTGCGAAATTTAAGAAATTTGTTTGATGTTGTAATTTTAAAAGGAGTAATAGTGATTGAAGTAGTAATATTATAATTTTAAAAAAGAAAATAATGATTGAAGTGGTAGGGTATAGTATTGATATTATAGTTTTAACTAAGGGAATAATAGTTAAAGTAGTGGGCAATATTTGATAAAGTAAGGGTAATTTAGATAATTTATATTATTAAACTTTCCAAAAAGAGAAGTTGCAATTTTTATGGGACGTCCAAAAAAGACAATTGTTGCAATTTTTATGAGACGGGGAGAGTATTACATATGAGCCTGTTTGGTTTCAATAATATGAGGTGATTATAGTTTTTTAAAATCTATAATCACTTCAGAGTTCTGTTTGTTTCAGTTTATTCAATAAGTTGCTTTTAGATTATACAAGCTGCTAAAGCACATAATAATCACTTCTAAAAAACTAAGTTTCAGAAACTTATTCAATAATCACTTATTCAGAAACTACACGAAACAGAACTAACCACTTATTCAATAATCTGTTTATTAAATAATTTATAATTTATTTTCAAATAAATTATACCAAACGAGTATAGTGTAATAGTATTACTTACTATTTAGAGTAGGGAAGAGAATTTAAAATTCAAATGCCTTTCAAGTAATGCTTAAACAACGGAGACAGAAAGGGAAGTCTAAAAAACCTTTAGGGGATAAACAAAACCGAAATAGCTACATAAATAGGAAACACAGAGTGATACCTTTGCCCCAAAATGAAATGTTTTAAACGATAATGGTCACAAAAGTTGTGTATTATCTCCATCCTAGAGTAAGGACATAATCCGTATACAATTTGAGATTGTTTATTATCATAGTTTATATACAATTTGAGTGTGAAATCAACAACGAAGTAGGGTAATTTACTTCTTCTTAATTGGAACAGGTTTGACGTTATATATATCTACTTCATACTATTAACTACTAAAACAAATAGATGGACCCGTACTGGCCAATTTTTTTTTATTGAGATGTCATCATAAAGCAAAACTCAAAAAGTTTCAAAGATATTGTTTTTGCGAGATCAAAATTAGAATAAATCATAATTGAGATTAAAAAGGCGCAAATTTGTGCACATGACAGTATGATTTCTTTTGTTATTGCTTGCAAGAGTGTAAGCAAATCTGTGCACATGACAGTATGATTTCTTTTGTTATTGCTTGCAAGAGTGTAAACGAGTCTAACTATGATCACTACCAACATACAAGCACTAGATACTAAATCAAAGCAGAGATTCATGCTGTAAAATAATTAAAAATAAAATATTTCAACTTAATTAAAGTACCCATAATATCCAAAACTTAAATACCATCACCAAATCTGAACCCTAGTTCTATAAGCCGAGTCACCAAAATAACTACTTATGTCGTCATTATACAACACAAATCAAACTTTTACACGGAACATTCATCAACTATACGTGCATATGTAGATGTCCATACAAAATACCTCAAGAGCAGTGACAACCACAAACATTTTGCCACTAGTCCACAAGGCTTTAATTACTAAAAAAATGCATTGGATTCTATTATCTTCTTTTGAGGGATTACTTTGATTAGGCTCGTCTTGAATCAGAACATTATTAGTTGACAATATCATCATCTTAAACCGCAAGGGCCTGATTCAAAGCGCTGCAGTTGAGAAATTGATGCACCAATATAAACCGCAAGGGCCTGATTCAAAGCCCAACCCGACTTTGAAAAACTCATAAAAATCTTTCATTGTTTCCCATTGAGCCTGGGTTTGCTTATGGCTTTTCGGTGCATCATGAAGGAATTTCTACAGGATCATGAAATGTGACATTTCCAAATCCCACACTTTTTGAATCATTAGGATTCGATTTAGCAGTTGGCAAATCATTATCAGAATCACAAGTTTCATTTTCCACTAATGTTGAAAAGTGTTATAATTGATTGTTCACATTTGGAACCCACCCGTAATCTGGGACTGGTACAAAAGGGTAAATTCTTGGAACTTTTTGATGGAAAAAGGAAGGTGTTTTGGGGAATCAAATGAGGGATGAAGTTGGGAGTTTGAAGGATTTGAAGGGTACCCTTGTATGTATTTTGATGGGAAAGATATACCTCACCCTAGAAAGATTGGATTTTGAAGAACGTAAATGGAATAATTTAGTTGCAGGTCCTCTTGGCATTGAGCAAATTTCACGTAATAATATAGCAAATATAAGAACCGAAATTAATGCAAGACGTAGAGAGAGAGATAACCACGAAAAATGAATTAACAGAATAATAGTGCAAGTCAGAGATACCCGGATGAGATGCAGGGCCTGTTTTTTTCAGCTTATTGAAATTGATTATAGTTTATTTTCAAAAGTCAACTATCTTAAAATTAATTATTTAAAAAAATTTAGATGTTATGTATAATTTATACTGTCAACTTATTTGAAAATGTTAATAAATATGTGTTTTTTCGTAGCTTATAGCTTATTCTAATTGGAAAAAAATTATAATTTTCCTTATAAATCCAATGTTTATAAGATTTTTAAGTTGGAAAATATAACGAAAGATAAAAAAAAATTTGTGTCAACTTTCGTGTCAAAAATGGTCGGATTGCTACGGAAAGGAAAATTGATCGCATAACTCCTTTTTTTCGTTTCCTCAAATACCCTTTTTAATAGTACACAAACAAATTTTTATTGCTATATCCTCCACTCGGTTAAAACCCTAGCCTACTTTCTCCTATAAAAAGCACCTCCCAGTCATATTTGCCTCTATATTCATGTTTGTTGTCGCTCCAGATCATTTTCTTTCATATTCAGGTAATTACAAAAACCTTCTTCTTATCCACACAAATCTAATTGCATATTATATCTATCTATATATATATATATATATATATATATATATATATATATATATATATATATATATATGTTGTTTTGTCATATTATATGTGTGGATATCACTTGGATTCCAGATGCAAAACTTGATTAGACATATTAGCAATAAGCTTTGTTTTTGCTGTGAATAGTAATAAAATAGGTGGACATAGCAATGAATGTTGTCGCGGAGATGATAACTCAACAACCTTTAAAATAGGTGGATGATAATTCTGCTATGTTTTTGTGTATATATTGTTGTGTCAGATTACTATTATTATAATTTTTGTTGGTATTTATTTTGGGCAAAGGAACCATCCCGTAGTATTAGTTTGACAATCAAAACTAGGAATATAAATTATCCCGCACGTGAACATTCAGTAGTGCTAGAAGAAAAAGAAATATAAAAGTTGTATGCTCATTTACTCCGTCCATTCCAAAATAAATGTAATATTTTTTTGACGATTGTGTGACACATATTTTAAGGTGCATAAAAATTATATTAGAATAATTTATTTTTAAAATATTTAAATTATAACTAAAAATACAACATATGAATATATTTAAAAAAAAAACTAATTTAAAAGAAATTATTTTTATATGCTTTTTATCCGTCTCAAAATTTGTGTCACATAACTATCAAAAAAAATATTGCGTTTATTTTTGAACGGATAGAGTAAAAAATCTTGGTCAGTCCACGGTTTTCATACTCCAGTTGATAATTATACTACTCCATCCCTTTAACTGAATTAGGACCGTTAAAAATCAATTGCTTCAATTGTTCAGTAGTACTGCAGCCCTTGGGTTTCAATATGATTAATTGAAACATTAGTTAGACTACTTAGCTGGCACTGATAAAAAATTAATTAATTAATTTGCCATGATCCCTCATTAATTAAAAAGTTTTGTGTGGCCTGATCACAAATAACAGTTTAATTTTGTATTTTTATGTCCTAAGTTGATTGATGGATATTGAAGAAGATGAAGAAACGAGAACTCTTACGCTCTTAATAACTTAACACTTAAGAAGACAACAATATATTTTGTTTTTAATGATATATGCTTTCTTTAAGTATCAACGAAAGTTGAAACTCAAAACACATGGAGAAAAGCTTAGTAGGATAGTATGTGAATTGAGAAAGCGAGTAAGAGATGAATTAATTTATGAACTACAGACAAATCCGAAAAGTCGTAATGTAATTCATATGGGTCCTCAGGCATTCAAACAACTGTGCAACTTATTATATAATGGGGGCGGACTCAAACCTACTCAACGAGTGTCAGTTGAAGTGCAAGTAGCAAAATTTCTTCATATAGCACAATGTGAAAAATCGAACAATTTGTTTCTTCTTCTGTCGGTCAATAGAAGCTACAAGTCAACATTTTCACAGGGTCTTAAGAGCAACAATAGCATTGGAAGATAAGTTTATAAAACAACCAACATGATCAAAATTTTGCCTAGAAATATACAAAAATTTAAAATTTTATCCATATTTTAAGGTGCACTTTTATTAATTTTACTTAAACCCAAGGTAGACATGTTACAAAATATTTATATACTACTTTAAATCAGGATTGCGTAGGGGCAATTGATGGGACCCATGTTCGTGTGAAAGTATCTAGAGAAGAGGCAACGAGATATCATGGTGGAAAGATATATCTGACACAAAATGTAATGGCCGCTTGTACTTTTGGATTAAAGTTCATTTACGTATTACCTGGTTGGGAAGGAACAACAACTGACTGACTCGAGGATAATTAAAGGTGCACTTAGAAGAGAAGATAAGTTGCAAATCCCAGATGGTAACTAAAAATTATATTTAAGGACGCACGTATAAAATTATTGACTCGCATACTATAAGACATTAACTAATAGTTACGCATCGTTTGTAGGTAAGTACTATCTTGTTGATGCGGGATTTCCCCATACTATGGGACTAATGACTTCTTATTGAGGTGTTCGCTACCATCTACAAGAGTATTCCACTCGGCCTCCTCAAAATGCAAAAGAGTTATTTAATCTACGTCATTCATCATTACGCAATGAAATTGAAAGGGCTTTCGGTGTATTGAAAAAAACATTTCCCATTGTAGGAAGCACAACTGAACCAACTTACTCAGCAAAAACCCAATCACAAATTGTTGTTGCTTATACATAATTTGTAATGTATGTTGATCTTGATGAGGAACTGATTGCAGAAGTTGATCGGGAACTTCAAAACAAAAAATATGAGCCAACAAATCAAAGTAATGATGAGGATAATGAAACCAACACGATTTCTTTTAGGAACTCTATTGCATGCGAAATGTGGA
The DNA here is from genome assembly GCA_032359685.1 of Pittosporum tobira. Classification (NCBI taxonomy): domain Eukaryota; kingdom Viridiplantae; phylum Streptophyta; class Magnoliopsida; order Apiales; family Pittosporaceae; genus Pittosporum; species Pittosporum tobira. Next base: position 1,358 of record JAUMHB010072692.1, on the reverse strand, counting down.
ATAATTATGTACAAGGGATATGATAATCTTATGTTATTTTATTTAATTTTTTGTATAGCTAATACTTTTATATTAAGAACTTAAATTCTCTTTTATTTGGTGCATTAATTACTATTATGTTATTTAGATTATGTTGTTTACACTTTTAGTTATTATATGTTTTTATGCTTGTAATTTAGGTTTAGGAAATGCTTTACCAAACAAGGCAAGGAAATCGACCTAATGGAACTTTCACACGCACTGCATATAGAACTATGGTGGCTAATCTCCATGACAAGCTTGAAATACCACATCTAGAGCAAAAACATTTGCATAATCAGATAAAAACTCTCAAAGAAAATTTTGTTGAAGTTTATGACACTTTTCGCATGAAACTAAGTGGCTTCAATTGGAGTCCTATAACAAAGATATTTTTAGCTGAGCCAAAAGTTTGGGCTGAATTAATAGAGGTGCATGATTGTATATTTTCTTATACTTATATAATTGTTGGAATAATTTGATACATTCATCTTTTTAATATGCAATCTGATGGTTATTTTTTATTTTATTAGGAAAATGATAAAGCATAAAAATGGAGGACGCAAAAATTCAACAACTATGATGGACTAGAAGAGCTCTTTCCCAAGGATAGGGCAACCAGAGATGGTGTTGAAATGACAAAAGAGAAACTAAAAGATGGGCCAACTCATTCGAGAAAGAGATTACAATTGATGATATCGATAAAATGGTATTGCAGGGTGAAGCGACACTAGGAAGCTATGTTAATTTAGAGGAAAGTGAAGAGCTCCCCACTACTGAAATTACTTATGAAACGTTGAAAAGCGAGACTACGTCAAAAGCAAAGAATAAATAGCATGTGGGGAGAATCGGAGGAATGTCTAATTATTTGTTAGCTTGAACTAGTTGATTTATGTTTTTATGAGTGACTTTATTAGATTTATGGGAATAATGGCACATGAGACTTTTTTTGTTGCCTATATTTGTAAGGATTATTTATCATTAGTTTAGTTTTAGGTGGACAAAGGTTTATCAATTGGGCACATTTTCTCTTTAGCAGATTTATTCTTTATTTATCTCAGTCTTCTATGTTAGGTAATTCTAATTTTCCTTCATGTCTCTCGTTATGCGCATTTGTTACTATCATGCTACTGACTTTTGTAGGCTCTATTTCATTCTATCAATTAGAAGGGTAGTAGTGTAAAAGTATAGTTTAATATAAACTTTCCTTACTGTAAGAAACCTGTATTTTTAATATTTTGAAGTACTAAATAAAATTATTTAGTTTCCGACAAAAAGAATGTCAACGTTAAAGTTAGGCAATATTTATTCCCGTGCGGAACGCCGCAAAGTTTTGTGGA
>JAUMHB010072670.1:1665-13027 GCA_032359685.1 Pittosporum tobira | reverse complement strand
AATAATTCTACCACCTCATCAATTTCTCAGTCATGAAAGTTTCGACTGAAATCAAGTTGCCAAGACCACCGTCCATTAAATTCTATACAATCATCAACAAGAGTAGTTTTAGGATATATTAGTTGTTAGGGCTACACACGACCGGTTTCAGTTGGATTGTGACTAGAAAAATCATCGAAACCAATCATATCAGTTTGGAGGTAATCAAAACCAAAACCGACCATTTGTCATGTTCAATTTTGATTATTCGGTTTATCGATTTTAATTTAAATGGTCAGTTTTATATCAGTTTTAGAATTTCATACAATCTGCTAAACTTTACATACTTTGGACTTCTTAAGTGGGCTAAACTTCAAGTTTTTTGTTGTTTCATTTTGATCCTTTTAGACTTAAATGATTTACCGATCACATATCCATTAATGATGCCTTTATTTTATTTTTAGTTCGGGCTGCACCTTTCGATTTCAAAATACACAATTTCGATTCAGTCACATGTCCAATAAAATTTTCATGTTGCCATACATGTCATTGAAAAAATGAGGTTACACATGAAATAAAATCGACTAATGTTTATGATATACTCATTTTTTTTGTAGTTCACACCATTTCGCCTCGTATTTTTGATAAGATGGAAAAAAAAAAATGTAAAAGAATCCATTCTTTGCCTCCAAGGTCATGAATCAAGCAAAACACACATTTTAGTAATCGCTTCATAGCCCATTTGCGATCTAAGTATTTACCGGTGATTTTGGCCACCCTATTTTCAATACTTATGGCTTGTTTGGTATACCTTATTTCAAAATAACTTAAAGTTTATTTGTTAACTAAAATAAGTTATAAGATGAAAAAAATACCTATTGATCAACTTTTTCAAATAAGTTGATAATATAGATCATATTTAACTTATAATTTTTTTTGAAATTAATAAAAATAACCAATTTTAAAGTAGTTGTTTTTAAAAATAAGTTATAATCAATTTTAATAATCAGAAACAAACAGGCTATAGCTTACCCAAAAAAAAATAACCAAAGGATTAAGAGATTTTATCACTTTTTAATTTATAAATTGATATCAATAATGATTCTCATGCATAATATTCATTCATTTTCAGCACCTAATAAACACAAAAAAAAAAAAAAACTAATTAAGAAACATATCAAAATTTAGTAAAAACCAGACAATCATAATAACTAATGTATCAATACATTTGTTTACTAAATTGCAACTCTATTTTACAAAAAACAAATATCATATTTCTCGAAATCTTGAGTTTCAAAAAATAAATTTCTTATTTATTGTTGAAAGGAAAAAAAAATTAGTACACACGACACAATAATATCACACAATTTCATCATATTCGCCATTACATTATTTTTATGCACTTAAAAGTTAAAACCAGAGGTTTGTGAGTCGGTACAGATCCGGATTTAATAGGGTCCATACCCGTACATTATCTGGCCAGCAGCCCAGCAGTGGCAGAAACTATCATAACCAAAAACAACGAGTCACCGGATTGGACACTGTAACTGCATCCACGCGATACATTAACGCGTGTCTAACACTTAACCAATTAACCATATTTTTATTTTATTTTATTTTTATGTTTATTCCTATTTTCCTCGAGGCATCTATTTAGAGGAGTGGGCGTAAAGATTTTAAACGCTTCCTTCAAACCCTTCTCTCTCTCTCTCTCCCATTCGCGTCTCTCAGAAAATCAACTACAGAGTCGAAATACAATATACACAGAGCTCCTTCATCGCATTCAAATTCAGACGATTTCATCTTCATTGTCCAATTTAATCTGTCAACCCTGCCATATGAATTCTCTGTAATTTTTGTTTAAACTCTTGGTTATTCGATCTCCATTGTCACTCATTTCTGAACCTCCTCATTTTTCCAGTAAGCACTTAATTGCAGGTATCTATTTGCATTTCAATTGATTATTGTCCCAATAATATGGTACGCCTTTGTGCTGCTTTTTATTAGATTTTGGATTGGAATTGTTTAGTTTCTAGAAGAATTGTTCAATTCTTGTATGGCAGTAGGAACTATATCATGAAAAGTTGTCAGTCATGTTGCATGCCTCTCATTATCCCCTTCCCCAATAATAATTGTATATATTTTAGGTATTTTTCTGTTTTTCAATTGATTATTATCCCTAATAGACTGTAGGGATTTGTCATATATTAGATTTGAACTTGTGTTTGTTTAGATTTTGGAGGAATTCTTAATTGGCAGTAGAAACTGTGAACATGATTCAGTTTTGGGGATTACTTGGATTTTGCAGTGGAAATTGGAAAGTTTATGGTCTATGGTGGGTCAGTGTTTTAGACCTTTAGGCCGAGTTTTGGGCTTCTGGTGTTTGCCTACCTAGTTAACATTTTTGGAGCATGAGGGAGTGATGTGTTCTACTTGACAAGTCATAAAGGCTAGTGTTTTTCGGTTGGAGTCAAATATTATTCATGTTGGTTCTATTCCTAACCTGCAAATATTTGATATGAGTTAAAAATGAATGCGTAGTATAGAGAGGTTCCTGCAAATAGCAGAACATAGAAAGGTTTATATATCTAGCAATGAACTAGATCCTTAAGCAAGGGTCATACTCGGTTCCACAAGGCTCCCACAAATAGCAAAGAACGGAGAGGTTCAGGTGTATGCATCCTTACCTCGACTTATACCGAGGCCGTTTCCGTGAATTGGACCTGTGACCAAGCATTCAACTAGATCCCTGGCCATTTACGAAATTTAAGTCAGCCAATCTGTCCAGGAATCCAAATTCAAAAGATAAAGTTTGGTTAAAATGCTTACTGAAAATTACTTTGTTCGCCGATTAAGTAGTCAATGTAGCGTACCTATTGGATATAATAGTAAAAATATCTTTCTTTGTCCACTACCAATAATTGTTCTCAGTAACTCATGAAGTTAGAAAAACAGTTCAGAGAACAATATGGTCATTCATGCCCTGTTTTGCATTCTTAGAGCTTGTAATTTTAGGTACAATGGGTGTAGGACAACTTTCCAAAAGTATTGAAGTTGATAGTGAAAAAATGGAACTAAAAAATAGCTGTGGATAAGGATCTGCACCTACTTTTTGATAATTTCCTCAGTCATTCGTGTGGGTTAGGATTATACAGGAAATTTGATTAATGTTGCATAATACCCAACTGAATTAATTAAATATGTTTGAGCTCTAATTGGTTGTTTTTACATGCAAGCTTCAGAATACTTTTTTTTTATTTTTCTTTTGATTAGTCTTCAGAATACTTATTGGTTTGTATATATGTGAATTTGTATCAGGCAGGTTGTATTTCATCACAAATGTAGTGAACTAAAAGCTTGGTGTGCAACTTCTAGGGTTTGCAGGAAAGATGGCTCTTCAGAAATATGTCCCTACCATTGATTCACCTTCTGCAAATATGAAGCCTTTGAGGTTCTATTGTAAAGCAAAAGAGACATCTCAAGTTGCAGTTCCAGAAGGAAGTCGAATGGAAGATGCTGACGTGGATATTGATCTTAGGGAGGTCTATTTTCTAATCATGCACTTTTTGTCTGCGGGGCCCTGTCAGAGAACATATGAGCAGTTCTGGAATGAGCTGCTTCAACATCAACTTTTACCTAGACGATATCACGCTTGGTTTTCAAGGACAGGGGCCCACAGCGGGGATGAAAATGACAATGGCTCTTCTTTCCCGTTAAGTTACAATAATTTAGTCGAGAGGTATACAAGTTTGCCCTTTTTCTTTCTCTCACAGACTTAATCAATCTTATTAATAAATATCTATTAATAAGAAATTTAGATATGTGTCAGATTACCTTTCTGTCTTTTATTTTCCCGCAAAAAGCATCCTAGTTTGATTATTATTACTGTTTAATCTGTTCAGGTATCCTCACATTGAAAAGGATCACTTGGTAAAGCTTCTGAAGAAACTGATACTTGGTGCAGCTGCTCCTCTGGGCCCTGTCAATGGAAACGCTTTGAATGCAGCTGCTGTACCTACTCTTTTGGGGACTGGCTCCTTCTCACTTCTCGGCAGTATGTCAAACTGTTAATAACGTCTCAATTTTATTTTTACTGTTGCAACTAATTGTTTTATTTGCTCTCTCTCTGTCTCAGATGATAATACCAGAAAAAATGATACATGGCCACCAGGGTACATGCATTGGCCCCATACACAAGCTAATCAGCTGCGCGGGTTAAGTTTGAGGGAAATTGGGGGTGGCTTCTCGAGACACCATCGTGGGCCCTCTATTCGTGCAGCATGTTATGCCATTGCAAAACCTTCTACCATGGTGCAGAAGATGCAAGATATTAAAAAAGTTAGGGGCCACCGGAATGCTGTTTATTGTGGTAATTTCAGAAAATGTCTTCTCCCCCCTCAATCCATTAAAATGTGCTCAGATTTCAGTATGGATTATGATTAAATAATTTTCATTTCATGCAGCCATATTTGATCGATCTGGAAGATATGTTATTACTGGTTCAGATGACCGGCTTGTAAAAATTTGGTCAATGGAAACTGCTTATTGCTTGGCCAGCTGCCGTGGCCATGAAGTAAGAGTTAAACTACTTCATTAAATGCATGTTCATCTACCATTAAGTATTTATTTGCTGTTTTAATTAGTTTGTTTGGAATATTTAGGGAGACATTACTGACCTGGCTGTGAATTTTAACAACACCTTGGTAGCCTCTGCTTCAAACGACTGCATCATCCGAGTTGTAAGATTCTGTCTTTAACCCAAATACAATTTTATGTTTATTTCTGTGCATTCATTCTTTTTCTCACTTCTATTTCTGTTTCATTATAACAGTGGCGTTTACCCGATGGGCTGCCAATATCAGTTTTGCGTGGTCATACTGGAGCAGTTACTGCCATTGCATTTAGTCCCAGGCTAACCTCTCCATACCAGCTATTATCGTAAGCTGATTTCCTGATAATCAGAAAATGATAGTTTACAAATATGATGCTCATCTTCATGTTCATTAGTCTTATTTCTTCCTGAATTATTTCATCATAATTTTATTTACTTTTTGTAGGTCATCTGATGACGGAACATGTAGGATTTGGGATGCTAGACACTCGCAATTTAGTCCAAGGATATATGTCCCTAGGCCTCCAGATCCTTCTAGCACTGGTTAGTTGCTGCTTTAATGAACTAGTTAATTTTAATTTTTTCTCTAATATGTCAATTAAGGGCTTATCTAGTTTTTCATGTGAACAGTGGGGAAGAACGGTGCCCCTTCATCAAGTACCACTCAACATAATCACCAGATTTTCTGTTGTGCATTCAATTCTAATGGAACCGTTTTTGTCACTGGGAGCTCGGACACTTTTGCAAGGGTACTTTCATCCTTAATTATGTTCATGTGTCTGTTAAGTGAATAAAACATATTAACTTAACAAAGATATGGTTACTTGCAGGTGTGGAATGCTTGTAAACCCAACACGGACGACTCGGAGCAACCAAACCATGAGATGGATATTTTAGCTGGGCATGAGAACGATGTGAACTATGTGCAGTTCAGGTTAGTCAGTCTCTCTCAGTCATGGTCCAACTTTTCTAGGTCTGACTTTGCGGCAGATGAAAAAAGTTATTTCCCTTGTGATACAGTGGTTGTGCCGTGACATCAAGGTTATCTACGTCTGATTATTCGAAGGAAGACAATATTCCTAAATTCCGAAACTCATGGTTTGTATATTTTCGTTATGGAACACTATTTACGACTCTTTTTACATCTGGGCCTGGTTATCTTTGCTACCTCTTTCATACATCTTCATGTTTCTAGGTTCACACACGACAACATTGTTACTTGTTCAAGAGATGGAAGTGCAATAATTTGGACTCTGAGGTCCCGTAGATCACATGTGAGATCTTCTTAGTCCAAGTATATTGGGATTTTGATTTAATTTCTTATTTTCCCAACTGAAGCTCATAAACTTGTTTCAGGGAAAAGCTGGACGTTGGACAAGGGCATACCATTTGAAAGTTCCACCACCCCCACTTCCTCCTCAACCTCCTCGAGGGGGTCCACGCCAAAGAATCCTTCCAACTCCACGTGGCGTTAATATGATTGTGTGGAGCTTAGACAACCGGTTTGTCCTTGCTGCAATCATGGGTAAGTTGTTTATCTATAAATATTTTAAATAGAATTTGGTTTAATCCTCATCTACAACATTTAATTTACTCTTCACTTATCAAATAAATAAAAAAATATTTTAAATAGAAGCAAGTGGTTTTGTCATTAGAGTGGTACCATTCATATGACTTATTAGCATCACGAACTATGAGCACCTGCTGGACATCATGGCCCAATGGAGGCCCACTTTTACTTACAATGTCTATTGTTTTAAAACAAAATTTGGTTTAAGACATCATGGTGTGATGGGTGAATTTTGTGCTTAGGGGATAACTTTCTAATTACGCAGATTGCAGAATATGCGTCTGGAATGCTGTTGATGGTGGCTTAGTACATTCTTTGACAGGCCATACTGAATCAGTGAGTGGTTAATTTCTTCAGCAATTTTGGTGTTATTCACTTCCTATTTTTAGCTTACAACTTCAGTTAATGCTGGGGTTTTTTTATTTTTGGTTCTTTCTTATTTCATTTATTAAGATACAAAATGAATGGGATATTTTGCATGGCCATCTCATTTTTGTAGACTTATGTTCTGGATGTCCATCCTTTCAACCCACGAATAGCCATGAGCGCTGGATATGATGGAAAAACCATTGTCTGGGATGTGAGTTTTTTAAGCTTCTTAGCAAAGTTTCTGGTAGCGTCATTTATTTCTTTTAATCTTTCTATATGGTTGTTAAATTCTTCACTTTTTTCTCTATACATACAGATATGGGAAGGAATACCTATTCGGGTATACGAAATGGGACGTTGGAAGCTAGTTGATGGAAAATTTTCATCGTGAGTTAACAATGCGGTTTGCTAAACTGAAGAAACATAAAGCATGACCAAAAATAATGGCAAACAAAAAGAAGAAATTGCATGAATTTATTTCTGTTTATTTTTCTTAATCTTGGAATTTATCTCTTTGTTTAATTGTTTCTAATCGTCTACCAGTTCTATATTTATTTCTCTTATGAATACATTTTTTTGTGTTGTAGAGATGGGACATCAATTATACTTTCAGATGATGTTGGTCAATTGTATATATTGAACACTGGTCAAGGGGAGTCCCAGAAAGATGCCAAATATGATCAGGTGATACTGGATATCTTTGTTCATTTTATTTTATTTTAGTTCAGCATATCTTTATTGATTAGATTAGATAATGGTACATAATAACAACTTGCAACAACTCCTTCGCACTGATATGCTCAACAACAAACAGTTCTTCCTTGGGGATTATCGACCCCTTGTTCAAGACACCCATGGAAATGTTCTTGATCAGGTTAGTTGACTTTTATTTCTTTTTCGATTTTTTATGTTTTCACAGTAAAATTGTAGACATGTGGAACTCAACTGTGGCCAAGTTGTGAACTTTTGATATATTTGATGCAGGAAACTCAGCTTGCGCCATATCGAAGAAATATGCAAGATCTCCTATGTGATTCAGGTTCTGCTGACATTTTTTGCGCACTTAAAAGTTATAGTTTTGGGGTTACTATTCTCTAACTATTTTTTTATTTTACATTTTCTCAAATTATTTATTTATTTATTTTTGGAAAATTGTAGCCATGATTCCATACCCAGAACCATACCAGAGCATGTACCAGCGACGTCGGTTAGGGGCTCTAGGCATTGAATGGAGACCATCTTCTGTAAGATTTGCTGTTGGTGCAGAAATCAGTCTGGACCAAGAATACCACCAAATGCTTCCAATAGTAGATTTGGATATGTTGATTGATCCACTCCCGGAATTACTATTGGACGCCATGGATTGGGAACCAGAAAACGAGCGACAGAGTGACGATAATGATTCTGAGTATAACGTACCAGAAAACAATTCTTCACGAGGGGACCAAGGAAGTCTTAGTTCCCATTCTTCTGACAATCAGGAATCCTCTGAAGAAGACAGTGATGAAGCCAAGGATGACGACAGTCTTCGGAGATCAAAAAGGAAAAAACAGAAGACTGAGGTAGATGATTTTGCATTAAAAAATAATAATAATAGTTGGACAAACAAGATTTGTGATATTTTGTTTGTTTGCAGGCTGAGATCATGACTTCTTCTGGGAGGCGTGTTAAGAGGAAGAATTTTGATGAGTTTGATGATGACAATTCATACATAAATAACCGGAGGAGTAGGAAATCGAGGAGTGGTCATAGAGGTTCTAGAAAGAAGTCTTCTTCATCAAAGAGTTTGAGACCAAAGAGAGCTGCTGCTCTCAATGCTCGTAACTTTTTAAGCCGATTTACTGGAGGAAAAGTTACGGAGGATGGAGAAGATGAAGAAGAGGGCTCGGTAGGTGATGATTCATCTGAAAGTGAATCTGTGCCACTGGATTCAAACATTGAGAGCGAAGAATATGATGACTTTACCCAAAATGACCGAAGCGTGCAATCGAAAGGGAAAGAAAGATGTATGGATGATGAGTATGATAAGAAAGTGGTTATTCATAAATCCCCTGAATATCATATGTCTTCTGGAAGTAGGAAAAGATTGGTTCTTAGATTACCAAACCGTAATCCAAATAGACTTGAGGGCCTGGAGAACATGGTTCAGGGTTGTGTTAGCGGGCCTGAAGTAGCAGGCTCATCCTCTTCAGCTCCTCAAGAAGTACAGGATGTAGGGTGCCACAAGGTTGAAAGTAGTGAAAAGGAACAGGCTTCAAAGTTTAAACAGCATTTTTATCTACTTGGAGGCTTCGGGACTGAGAAGATTCGATGGGGTGGGGTCAGGAGTCGCACATCCAAACGCTCTAGGACAGGAGAGCCATTGCCATTGGACACCCATGCTGCATCCAGGTCATGCCTCGATGTTGATACTAAAATTGAAAATGTCACCGACCCAAATCGTGAATATGAGGAGTCCTGTACAATTGCAGCTCCTTCAGAAGCTCCTCCTCAGGAGGAAAGCGAAATAGTTCTTTCAAACTTGCATCAGTTGGAGTCTAGTATTCCCAATGAAAGTAGTCCCTCTAAGATGAAAATTACTTCGGCGGGGGAAAATTCTCAAAATGGTGACATTGAGCACAAGTTAAATAGTGAGGGCCCTGATTGTGATGGCACCAAAAGACTGAGTTCAGAATGTGGAGCTCACGATGGTGTACCGGAAGATGCTAAAAAGACTGATAGTATTTCCGGGTCTGTATTGCAGGATTTGACGAAGCTGAGACCGCATGATAGGATGTTCAATGCAGTTTATAAAAGGTCAAAGTCATCTAGAGCTAGAAGTAATAATAATCTAGAAGGTAGTAATAGTGGAGGTGTGGAAGCAAGCACTTCAAATGCTGGCAAGCCTGTTTTGGATGAAGGAACTGAAGAAGCCCCAAATATAATTCGGAAGCCCCGGTCCACGAGAGTGGCTTCAACCTCAACCACCCGTGATTTGGATGTTGTTGACAGCACAGTCAATTTGATGGAAGAAGCCCATGATGGGCCTGACAATACATCGACTAGTGCCGAAAGGGATTCCATCAATGAGAGTGATGAACTCCCTGATGATGACCTGTGTGGAACAAATTCAAGAGTTCCTGTTAGATTAAGGTCTACAAGAACTAAAAGGACTAGTTATCGCTTTTGTGAAACTCAAACTACTAGTCCTCCAAGTATTAAGAAATCATCACATGAATCAGCTGGAAGTTCATGGTTAATGTTGATCATGCATGAGGAGGGCTCCCGATATATTCCCCAGATGGGGGATGAAGTTGCGTATCTGAGACAGGTATAAGGATGTATCTTTTTACTTACCCAAAAAACAAAATTAGGATATGTCTTTTAATATAGGACCCCTAAATTCTTAATGGGTCTTAACTATCATCAATGAAAATGGGACTATTTTTGGGGAACCAAAAGAAATTTGCAAATGGGACTTTTTTTTATGAAATAGAGGGAGTCTTTCCTTGATTATTTGAATGATATTTAACTCTTGGGTTGACAATTTGTTTTTTCAGGGTCATCAGGAATATATAACAAGTGACGGTAGTTCAAAAGAGAAAGCCCCTTGGAGACTATTCAAGGGTAACATCAGAGCTGTGGAATTTTGTAAGGTTGAAGATCTCGAGTATGTATATTCAGGTTCCGGTGAGAGCTGCAGATTGACTCTTCAATTTGTGGACCCCACCTCCAGTGTAGTTGGTAAATCTTTTAAATTGACTCTCCCCTCTGAAGCATCTAATCTCCCAGACTTCCTTGTTGAAAGAAGTAGGTTTGATGCTGCTATGAAGAGGAGCTGGACGTGCCGTGATAAATGCCGGGTCTGGTGGAAGAATGAAGTGGGGGAAGGTGGGGATTGGTGGGAAGGCCGGATCCTGTCCGTGAAGCCCAAATCATCTGAATTTCCAGATAGTCCATGGGAAAGGTACGAGGTCCGGTATAAGAGTGAACCCCATGAAAAACATGGACATAGTCCATGGGAACTTTATGATGATAGTGGTGATACACAATGGGAGCAACCTCATATTGATGATGATGTCAGAGATAAAATGCTCCATGCCTTTGTCAAACTTGAGAATCCAAGGAACAAGGCCAAGGTAAATCTAGTGCATGTGTATATATGTATAAAGAGACTTACGGCACTGACCAATATTTTATTTATCTTAATTTATTTTTCTGATTTGCAGGATGATTACGGAGTTCAAAAACTGAAAGAAGTTTCACAGAAGGCAGCCTTTGTTAATAGGTATAGCTTTTGGTTTAAATAATAATATTATTGGAGCCCACACCAATACCTTTGAAGGTTTATAGAGTGTTGATCAAAATTGCAGGTTTCCTGTTCCGTTATCCCTTGAACTGATACAATTCAGATTAGAGAACAACTACTACAGAAGTTTGGAGGCAATGAAGCACGACTTTGCCGTGATGGTGGCAAATGCTGAGTCGTACTTTGGAAGGAACGCAGAGTTTTCGGCAAAAATGAGACGCTTAGCAGACTGGTTCATTCAGAGACTGTCGTCTATGTAGGAAATGCATGCTTTTGTACAAATTCAGCATTGAGCCAAGTTCGTCTGTTCTCTTTTACAGATTTTTTTGTACCCTTTTCTTTCCTCCTGATTTTGTTATCCCATTGATTTAATCTGTGAATTAATTAAAAATCAAATCGGGTTCCTTTATAGAGGGGAGAAGCATCTTAAAGGTTGTTAGTAGGCAGGTTAATCACTAACTAGAAAGTTCTAGAAGGTATTATTCCTGTATAGACACATGAAATAAGTCCAATGTACATTTCAGTCTTGGATCTGGGTATCGTG
>JAUMHB010072659.1:2422-13028 GCA_032359685.1 Pittosporum tobira | reverse complement strand
TTTTTTATAAAAAATAATACAAATAGTGTGACTACTATTTTAAAATGTCAATCCTCTTTGAGGATATGACTTGAAAATTGGACATGTGAGTGGTCATTTTAACACCTCACGGTCCTCCCCACAGATAAGAGTCCGCACTTCAAGGTTCACCCTCTTCTCCCTCTCTGTCTAATAACTCAATTGTATTTCTCTTTCAAGTCGAAGTCAATCAACAAGATTTTCATATATATTTATAACAAGATCAAATCCCACTAATAATTCTCTAAGATTTTTGGTTTTCTTGTTTTTGTTTTTATTATTAGGTATAAAAAGTATACAAGCAATGGGTTCAAAGACAATGAGGAAATTGGAAGTTGTGTCACCAGTTCCAGCAGATATAGATATTGCAAACTCTGTTGAGCCTCTGCATATTGCTGAGATAGCCAAAGAACTCAATCTCAGCCCCACCCACTATGATCTCTATGGCAAATACAAGGCTAAGGTATTATTTACATATGCTTTTTTTTTTTTTGGTCAATGTTTTCCCCCTTTTTCCTAGTTAGTTGATGTTTTGTTTATATGAAAAATCTGGGTATTTTGGTTGATGGGTCATTGGCAGATTTATGTTCGTGTGAGGTAAATCTATATATTGCTTTGCTATTTGTAATTGAGAATTAAGAAAAACTTTTTGGATAAATATTAATTTGATTTTGTTTTTTCATTTTTTAATTGGATATTTTGGTTAAAGAGTTATTTGGGTATTTGGATTGATGGTTTATTAGCTGATCCATATGAATATGAGTTATATATGTGTTATATATACAGTATATGTTGCTCTTTTGTTTGTACTTAAGAGTTAAAGTGAATTAGATTTTGTGTGGGATTGTAGGTGTTATTGCCTGTGATTGATGAACTTGAAGGAAGGGGAGATGGATATTATGTGGTGGTTGGAGGGATTACTCCAACCCCGCTTGGAGAAGGCAAGTCCACTACTACTGTTGGTCTTTGTCAAGCCTTGGGAGCTTTTCTTGCTAAGAAGGTAATCTCTTTTATAACTTGACTCTATAGTTTAAGAGATTTTTTTTTTTATACATTGTGTATTTTTGATTCTCATTTTTTGTAGTTTATTCCTTTTAAAGTTTCATTGAATTTTTGGTTGTTGTCATACCATTTTAATGACTACGTGCTCCTGATTTCAAATTGAGCTTTAGTTAACCCATTTAGTTGAGGCTGTACTGCAAAAAGAATCTGATTTAAGGGATTAAAAGATGCGAAATAAATATGAAAGATGGTTAAAAGGTAAGATTATGTCATAGTATATGTTTATGGAAATTCCCTTGGAAAAACATGACCATTAGTTAGGGACTTCGTGTCACTATTAATGTCAAAAGTGCTCTGAGATGTCTGCAAAGGTTGAGGTTCACTGGCTAATTAAGTCTTTCAAGGCAAGAAATGATTTCTGTTTTTCACATTTCATATGTTCAGGATTCTTCTCTAGGATGCACACTGAATCATGATTGCTAACCTTCTAGGTATCTTGTTACATTTCAAATTAACAGCTAAAAGTTGAATAAAATTGTTGTGCTGAGCTACCTTCTTGGAGGAAAGTATCCTCTTCCTTGCTACAAATTTTGCACAGTCAGTGCTACACGTTACATATATGAAAATTATCATCAACAAGTGGAATTCCTTGTTTGCTCGTTAAATATTTCTGTATAAGGAATTGGTTATCTTTGTCAGGGAGCCCTTTATTAAAAATTTCAACAATGACTTGATGGTTTTAAGTAAAGAAACATATAGAATTATCAATCTGTCCTTGTAGTTTATCATGCCTGACAGTGTGTTTGTGTGTGTGTGTTTGGATAAAGTGTCTTATTCAACTCTGCCCATATAATTTTCCCACTTTTGCATTTAGGTTGTCACCTGTCTTCGCCAACCCTCACAAGGGCCCACATTTGGAATTAAAGGGGGTGCAGCAGGTGGTGGTTACAGTCAGGTAATCCCAATGGATGAGTTCAATCTTCACCTAACAGGGGATATTCATGCAATAACAGCTGCAAATAACCTTTTAGCTGCTGCCATTGATGCACGTATTTTTCATGAGGCAACACAATCTGACAAGGCCCTTTTCAACCGTTTATGTCCACCAAATAAAGAAGGTAAGAGAAAATTTAGTGACATAATGTTCAGGCGTTTGAAAAAACTTGGTATCACCAAAACCAAACCTGAAGATCTTAGACCAGAAGAGATAACGAAATTTGCTAGGCTTGATATAAATCCTGAGTCCATCACATTTAGGAGGGTTATGGATGTAAATGATCGTTTCTTAAGGAAGATTACCATTGGTCAGGGCCCTGATGAAAAAGGGATGGTTAGAGAAACAGCGTTTGATATATCGGTTGCTAGCGAGATAATGGCGGTTTTAGCCCTCACAACTTCTCTGGCTGATATGAGGGAGAGGCTTGGAAAAATGGTGATTGGAAACAGTAAGGCTGGTGACCCTATTACTGCTGATGATCTTGGTCTTGGAGGTGCTTTAACCGTTCTAATGAAAGATGCCATTAATCCTACTTTAATGCAGACTCTTGAAGGAACACCTGTTCTTGTTCATGCGGGCCCCTTTGCAAATATAGCTCATGGAAATTCGTCTATTGTAGCAGATAAAATCGCATTAAAATTAGTGGGCCCTGGTGGGTTTGTTGTAACGGAGGCAGGATTTGGTTCTGATATCGGAACAGAGAAGTTTATGAATATAAAGTGTCGATATAGTGGTTTAAAGCCTCAGTGTGCTGTTATTGTGGCGACAATACGGGCCCTCAAAATGCATGGTGGGGGGCCTCAAGTTACGGCCGGGAGGCCTCTTGACGGTGCCTACACAACTGAGAATGTGGCCCTTGTTCAGGCTGGCTGCGTAAATATGGCCAAGCATATAGCTAATACAAAGGCTTATGGTGTGAATGTTGTGGTAGCCGTGAATGCGTTCTCCACTGATTCCGAGGCAGAAATAAATGCGGTTAAAAAGGCAGCACTAGAGGCTGGAGCATTTGATGCTGTTCTTTGCACTCATCATGCTCATGGTGGGAAAGGAGCGGTTAGTAGCTTGTCCCTTTATATTCAGTTACTAATATTCCTCCCATAGTTCCACAAAAAAGGTTGCATTTGCTAATTTTTTTCTCCGCAAAAGATTTCCCTCTTTATTAATAATAGTGTAAATGTCACAGTAACCTCAAGTATAACATCAAAGTTTCAGTATCATGCCACAACTATTACGTCTAACTCTTACTAAATTTAGGAATAGATATGGAATGAAAATATATATCCTTAAAGTTTTGCAAAATTTACGACTGGGACTCAGTTATTTGGAAGTGAGGGAGTAATTTTATTACTACTAATTTCATACATTTCTTGTAAATTCCCCTTACAATTAGCACCGCAAGCTACAGAAACAATGACCATCAATATTCTCACAGATAGCAATTTCGTGGAAATGCTTTTAAAACAAAGAAATTAGTACATCAAAGACCAAATCAAGACTAATGGGATACTTGCATTTATCTGCATTGACACTTATGGAGATGCATTGGCATTACTAAGCTTCATGTTTCACCTGCTCTGTTTGTGCTCCTAAAATTTCGTAACCTTCGTGCTTCCACTCTATTTTATTTCATTTTATATCTATGTTCTGACATTTTTAGTCTAAAATTCAAATTCGAAGATAATGACTAAAAAGGTTCTTTTATAAGGTGCTATCGTAAGATTAGTTTAACTGTTGGAAATTTGTGCCTTCAACTACTTGTTTCGATGAAAGTTAGATTGCAAAGTTAAAGGGGCAGATTGTGGTGGGAAGGATTCTAAAAGTCCTTTCTTAGTATCAGTTTACCAACTTATCCACAAATTATTAGAAAAGAAAGAAAAATAATCATACTACTCTGAATTGGTACATCACGAGGCAAAAAATTTCTAGAGCGTTTTCCAATTTGAATCTTGTTTTATAATTTCCAGGTAGACCTTGGTGTAGCTGTTCAAAAAGCCTGTGAAAGTGTGACACAACCCCTTAAATTCTTGTATCCGTTGGATATTAGTATCAAAGAGAAAATAGAAGCAATAGCAAAGTCATATGGTGCAAGTGGTGTTGATTACTCAGAACAGGTAAGTTGTTCTATTGGATTAATCTTTCATTTTCCATAATTTTCCTAAATTTATATGCAAAGAAACAAATTTTTTTTCCAGTCTGCTTTTTCAGTCCTTGATAAAGTTTTTAAGTGGTTAATTTTTGCCATCTCAATTAGGAATGGAGCAAAAGAGTAAACAAAAATTGAATTGAATGTATAAGAGACTGGACTAGCTTTGAAAAGTGGATACCTCAATATGACCATCATTTTAGGGGATTGGTATTTTTTTACATAAGGAATTTGATATTTCTCGTTTCTACAAACATGTCCTCACATGAATACAGTGGGTCCCACCTTCATATGATTGAGGACCTTGTGAATTATCAAATTCACTTGTGGAAATAACAGTTCCCTCATTTTAAGAAGAGAGAAATGTTGTATTTAGAAATGTAAGCATCACTTATACTCCAGTTTTCATTTCTGATATTTCTAAAGTAAAGCTGGTAATTTCTTAAAGTAGCTTGTATGTAGCCCAATTAACTATTACAAATAATTTGGAAATGGGTAGTGCTATTTAGTAGTTAAATTCCAATTTCTCCAGTTATACTTAATCCTACTTTTTAAGGGTGCAGATTGTACAAATGCCCATTATATCACTTTATGTTCCACTTTATATTTCTATATTTACGGTCATATGCAATATGTTAATGCATATTGATTAATGGGAATATTATGTAATTTCTTACCCTTAAAAAGCTAAACAGAGTCCATATGGAGAAAATTCTAGTGCAAATATTACTACCCTGTAGAATTTTTTTTAACTAATTGAAAAGGGGGCCATCTTATAACTAACTAGCAAAAGGGCACGCGCATTGCGTGTGACTAAAGAAGGACGATTTATGCATATGCTTTTAGTGGTTTTTATGGTGATTTTCATTTATTTTAGAGGAGTTATAAGGAAGTTACTTTTGTGACAGTTTCAAAAGGGTAACACAAAAAATAACTACCTTCTTTTCCCCTCACTTTATAAATAGATGAAACGTAATTCCTCATACTCGAAGGTTGAACTGCTTTCGCCAGTGCTTGCTCAATTTTCCTTGAACTAAGTACATTATTTCCAAAACTCTTCCATCAGGCTTCCTATTAAAGTTTGCTTCTTTTTGGATGAGTAGGCCGAGAAACAAATTGAGATGTACACCAAGCAAGGATTTTCGGGTCTGCCGATCTGCATGGCAAAAACTCAGTATTCATTCTCAGACAATGCTTCGGCAAAGGGTGCCCCAACAGGGTTTGTGCTACCAATCAGGGATGTAAGGGCGAGCATCGGGGCTGGATTCATTTATCCATTGGTTGGGACAATGAGTACAATGCCAGGGCTTCCTACAAGGCCATGTTTCTATGACATTGATCTCGACACAGCCACCGGAAAAGTTATCGGTCTTTCTTAAAAAATTTCTTCTTGTAAAATAAATCAAGTAGTGATTGATCCTTTTTCGAAATTAGGATTGTGAATGAGCAAAGGTTGATTACTTCAGTAATAGAGCTCCCTTCTCCCTTGTAGTAGTTCTTGAAAAAATGGTACTTGCACAATGTGCTCATCTTGTTTCCGGAATAATAATGTAATTGATAACGAAAAGTGTATTTTTTTCCGATTTTTTTTTTGTTTTTAAAAAATTAGTTATTATTAAAGGTGAAGTGAGGGTGATATAAAACTTGACTTCAACTATCAGAGATATGTTTAAAATGATAATATGTTTTACATTAAGAAAATTGTATGTTTCGTTTACAATCGTTATAATTATAACGAGAACATTATTTATGGTTTACAATATTATAGTTGTTTATATAGTTGTTTATTGACAACTATAACTAATAGTGAGTTTTTTATAAATTAAATCTTTTAGTGAAAATTATCTAATTTTAGTTAAGAATATGACGTGTGTCTTATATACAATTTTATAAGGACATTTTAATAATTTAATAATCTTTTAACTAAATTTTAAAAAAACATTCATGACCCGAACATAATTTTTCTTTTAAAGTTCACAAGAGATAAATGATTGAAATGCGTTTATAAAAATACATGAGATGACTCATGACAAATTCAAGTCAACATTGGAAAAACTTTTATTGGAAGATTTAATTTAAAATTCAATTTTCTTTTCTTTTCTCTTCTTTTCTTTTTTTGTTTTAAAATTTAATGTCACAAAAGCTATGAGATTTAAAATACTTTTAAGCCTAATTAATATTCTCCTCTAGACATATTACTCTATACTTGGACACCAAGCTAAATATTTGGCCTTCTATACCAAGTAATAACATTGTTAGTTCTTGCCTATTTGTCTCTTTTACTATAGGGAAATAAAGAAGTTAATTGACAGATAACAATAACTAAAACCTCACATATTAGTGATATTAATAACATACTTAATTATAACAACACAGCTTATATCTACCTCTAACTATAGAACCTACAATCTTGTTCCTTACTTCTAAATAAAGTAAGGAACCCTATAAATCAGAGATTCAAATGAGAAAAAAAAAAAAAAGAATAAAACCAAGAAAATAAACTCATCTCTCTCCCTCAAAAATAAAACAAAGAAAATAAACTCCTCTCTCTCTCTCTCTCTCTCTCTCTCTCGTTTCTATAAGTCTCTCTCTAACTAATAAACTAACTGCTCTTTTGTTGTTGCGGTTGCAACCCAAAAGAGCCTCTCTCTCTATATATACGCAGACATCTCCTCGGAGTATCTTCAACCTTCTCATCGGCCAGCTCTGAAGAGCACCTCCCATGCTAGACTCTCCATCAGTCAGAAGAAAGCTCTTCTCTCCGGGAAGGGTTCACACCACCATTATGGAGGCCAAACACTTGTTTTCGTTTCCTCCCACTTTCAAAACTAGAAGATCCATCACTTTCGCCTTGGCCTTCACCTTCCTCTTCATCTTCTCCACTATCTTCTTCATCTTCAACAACGCATCGACCAATCAGAGCTCAGTTTTCTTCAAGACAATCTTCCAAAACAGATCTCATCACTTCTCCACCATTTTCTCTCATTTCTTCCCAAACACCACCAATCCGGCCCCTTTTTCGCGGAAAACAAATGGGTTTTCCAAGAAAAATAATGGGACGTTCTCGGATTTGCATAGTAATAAACTCCCAAGTGGTGTAGATTTATTGAACAATTTGGTGAAGTCATCGGGAAATGAGCTTGAAATGTTGAGGGAATGTAATCTTTTTGATGGGAATTGGGTGAATGATGATCAACTTCCTATTTATAGACCTGGTTCTTGTCCGCATATCGATGAGCCCTTTGATTGTTTTCTTAATGGAAGGCCAGATAATGGTTATGAGGGATATAGATGGCAACCTAAGCATTGCAATATTCCCAGGTATGGAGGAAGCCACACAAACATTAATTTCATCTAGTTTGTGTGTGGTTCATTGGTCGATTATATATATATATATATATATATATATATTTATGGGGCCCGTTGGGCAAAACGTTTAGGCATCAATAAAATTTAGCACTAGTGTGGCACAGAAAATTTGTGCGGTACTGTAAATCATCTACCATTGGATGCATACAACATAATCGAGACCCTTATATAGAGAGAGAAAGAGAGCTTGTGCATAGTCAGTTATACATTGAAGCATGAGGTAATCATGATCGTGCACAAGGTACTAAGTTGCTAATAACTTATTTAGCCATTGTTTAAATTATATATTCTTTATGTTTTATAGACTCGAAACTACATAACCCCGAGCTCCATTGGACTGAAAAATTTACTATCCATTGGATTTTGGAGGCTAAGCACACTAGAGATTCTTGTTCATTTCACAAACGGACTTGAGCAAATATATCTTATTGTTTTGGCAAAACGTAACTTATATTAGGTTTTGTTTAATACATGAAAAATATTTTCCAGATTTTCATGTGTCTAGAGAAAATCCAAACAAACTAAACTCACTGCTACAAACACTCATAAGCGGACACATAAATGAACAAGCCCTTAGGGACTCTCTGGAGGTCAAATTATCATTAGGCTCTAATTATCAATACTCTTGTGTATATGAAATTGAGGGTGTTGTTATTTGTTATGGTAAATTTTTCTTTTTCCAATAATTTAAATAACCCCATTTTGGTGCAGGTGGAATGGTAAGATTGTGTTGGAATTGTTGAGGGGAAAGCGAGTTGTTTATGTGGGTGATTCGTTGAATAGGAATATGTGGGAATCAATGGTTTGTATGCTTCGAGATGCTGTAGAAAACAAGAGCAGCGTTTATGAAGCCTCAGGTAGAGTCGAATTTCGAACCAGTGGCTCGTACTCTTTTCTTTACACAGTAAGTTCTCACATTCCTATTTGTATAAATTTTGAGGTACTTAGTTCTTAAATTTTTAACTTATTTTTTATGAGAAGCAAGACAATAGCTCCTGTAGGTCTTATAGTTGGTTTTATTCAGATTTTCTTGACTTATTTTGGGGCTAATGTATTTGTAGAATTATAATTTTTCGGTAGAGTTCTATCGGTCTCCATTTTTGGTTCAAGAATGGGAGATGCCGGATACTAATGGATCAACCAAGGAAACCCTTCGACTTGATCTTGTTGAGAGATCATCTGACAAATACAAAATGGCAGACATTCTTGTTTTCAACACTGGACATTGGTGGACTCATGAGAGGACAGCCGCAGGGTATTTATCTCTTAATAAATTTAAAGTATACGGTTCAGGAAATTTAATCAGAACTTTAAAAAAAAAATTATTATTATTTTTAATTTTTGAATTTGCAGGAAAGGTTATTATCAAGAAGGCAGCCACATCTATGACGAGCTGGATGTTGTTGAGGCATATCGGAAAGCAATTACAACATGGGCAAGATGGGTTCAGGCCAATGTAAATCTTACAAAGAGCCTTGTGTTCTTTAGAGGCTATTCAGCTTCCCATTTTAGGTGAACTGAATTTCTATTTTGATTTCTCTTTTATATTTTATCCGCTTCACAATAAAAAAGTCTCATCCGCAAATTTTTAGAACTGATATCTTTATGGCATATTTACCACCAAATATAAGAAGTGTTAGTTAGTAGTGCTCACGTGTAGAGAAATGATGATGTTAAGCTTAATTCTGACCTTAACAAAAGGAGAAAAAGTAGTTACAATACGTTGTATTTTGCAAGATATAAATATTTTTATCAAAACGACATCATTTTGCCATACATTTTTAATAAATTGACGTATTTTTATTTAAAAATGTTGATCTTGCATCCTTACAATATACAATGTAATGTACCTACCATGATCTTTTAACAAATATAAGAACCCATCTCTGTCAGTGTTGAAACTTTATTTTACTTAAATCGACATGAAAATCATTTAATTTGGCTATATTATTTGTGTGCTTGCAGTGGTGGACAGTGGAATTCTGGAGGGCAATGTGATAGCGAGACTGAGCCAATCGAAGACGAGAAATATATCAGTCTTAACGAGTATATCCCCATGCTTGACATGGTGGAGAGAGTTCTAAAGGGGATGAATGCACCAGTCTTTTATTTGAACATAACGAGAATGTCCGATTTTCGCAAGGACGCGCACCCGTCGATTTACAGGAAGCAAAATTTGACAGAGGAGGAGAAAAAATTACGGTATCAGGATTGCAGCCACTGGTGCCTACCAGGTGTCCCAGACACCTGGAACGAGATTGTATATGCTCAAATCCTGAAAAAGTATTATCTAGAGCACCAGCAGCAACAAAATCACGTAGCGGAGTCGCCTAAGAGGAGATAGGGTAATTTAATAGAAAATAGTAGATGAATTGATAAACGTAGCTGTTCTTGATGAATGAAGAATAGTTAGAAACCTGGAGATGATCCCAGAAATGGAAAATTTATGTTGTGGTTTATCTCCAAGGGAGGGGAGGGGAGGGGAGGGGTTAAACATTAGAGGTGGGGAATTTGATTATATTTTGGAGGGTATTGAGGGCAATTTCGTCACTTGCCTAATTGCTTTCCCCACCGGATAAGCTTATACACAGAATTGTTTCACGGAATAATGCACTTATGTGAATGATGAACCTTCACATGAAATTCATGTCAATGGTAGTTCTGTCTTCTGTTTTTTAGTGCAACTTTTGATTGTTTGGTTGTCCCTCTAGATTGGTTGTTCATACATGAGATACTCTATATGCTCAGCTCGTGATCGGCCCTTTTTGCTTAATTCCCGAAACCCTGAAAACCTTGAATGATACAGTATATGAAAATATGCAGTTATGTCAAAGTTTACATAATCATCTACCTCAAAAATACGTATTTATGTCAAAGTTTACATAAGTATTGAAGCACTCAATACAAAATTAATTGATAACGATTGGAGTAATTTGAGAATTAGTTACTTAGTTACATGATGTGAAATTTTATATCAACATGCACACTGCGTTTCTTTTTCTACATGGAGCATGCGTCTCCTTTAATATATCAGCAACTAGGCTCAACGCATGTATTGTGCTCGACTTGATGGCTTG